>SEYY01022882.1:47500-55000 GCA_009176605.1 Armadillidium nasatum | reverse complement strand
ATTCCTATTTTTTTAACATTCATAATCACCAATGGATTTCATCCAACTCTCATAAAACAGCTGCTGAACTCGCATTCCATTTTTCTATTGCAACTCCCTACCTGCATCTCTGGCCATATTAGTAATAAACCCACCATACATGATCTTTTTTTTACCTCTTATCCTTTTCCTTACACTGTTTAACTTTTTCCACCTCTTGGTTCATCCAATCATCTTCTTATCTCTGAATCATATCCGGTCTCTTTAAGTTTCTGCTAGAATGGCCCCTTCTTTACCGAGGATACGTTTCTGGCACTTCAGTGCTGTTAAATGGTCTGACTTTCGGTTATACTCCTCTGATTTCGCATGGAATACTAACTGGTAAAGAGCATAATTGAGGTGATTCTCTCTTACATGGATGCATATATTCCATATGTTATTCCTACAACTAAACCTATCAAAGCTTGGTTTAACTCTTTTTGTTCTCGTGATATTAACAGCAGTAGTTCTTTAATCTTTAATCTTTATTTATTTTTTCAGTTACAAATTTACATATACAAATATTACGTACTTTACATGTTTCGATACTAAGCTGAAATGGGCTTCCGGGGAGACGAATTTGTCCTTTGAGAACATTAAAATTATACATAATAACATACATAATATAATATTCCAATTTTGAATATCGTACATTTTATAATAATTAATTTTATAATACATTATAGTCACAATCTTAACCTAATCTATTTATTTAAAAAGCAAGGACAAAAATAAAAAAAATAAAAAAAAAAAAATAAAAATTATAACAATTATAATGCTGACACAACTGTAAGCTAATAATTACTACAGTGATAAGATGATAATAATAATAATATATATAATAATAATAATAATAATAATAATAATAATAATAATAATAATAATAATAATATAATAATAATAATAATAATAATAATAATAATAATAATAATAATAATAATAATAATAATAATAATAATAATAATAATAGCAACAAAAATAACAATAATAGTAAATAATAATTAAAGTAATAATAATAATAATAATAATAATAATAATAATAATAATAATAATAATAATAATAATAATAATAATAATAATAATAATAATGATAATAATAATAATAACTAAGTCAAAATAACAATATTAACAATAATAACAATAACAATAACAATAATAACAATACCTTCGTATTCAATCTACAGAAATTCATGCATCTTATATTTCTTATCTGAATCGTGGAAAATATATTTTCTGTAACGCCAAAACTCATTTTTCCTTCGTAAATTCAATAATCTTTCTGGTTCAATTTCGCCATATTGTAAGATATATCAATTCTAACTTTACTTTTACCTTTTTTCCTTTTCTTGCATTTATCTTCTAACGGCAAAACTGCCGTTTAACATACCACTAAAGCAGAACTCTTCTCTAAAACTTTTGCTTCTAATTTAGCCACAGACGATTCCTGCTTCGTCAACCATCTTCCACTTCATTCATGGCTAAATTTGTAATTTCTTCTAAAGATATCATTTCAGCTCTCTCTGAGCTTAATACTAAGAAAGCCTATGGTCCTGATCTTCGCCCTCCTGAGGTTTTCAAATTGTGCGCTTCTGAGCTTTCATATTGCCTTAATAAACTATTTTGTTTCTACCTTTCTACTTCAGCTTTCCCTTCTTTCAGAAAACCTACACTTAATTCAACCTGTGCCGCAAAAGAGATGACCGATGAACCCTTTCAATTTTCTAACTATTGTCCTATTTCTTTAATTTCTGATTTTTTCGAAAGCTTATGAACCTATCCTTAACAGATGATTTGGAAACCTCTAAATTCTTCTAATCTTATCTCTGATCGCCAGCATGGCTTTCAGAAAGAGTTCTTTACTGGTGATCTTCTTTTCCTTCTCTCTGACTCTTTTGTCTTTCTTCGGCATTTCAGTGAATCTATCGTTGTCGCGCTAGACATATCGAAAACCTTCGATAGTCTGGTACAAAGCCTTGATTTCTAAGCTTCCTTTTTTTCGAAATCTATCCTTCTCTCTGTGACCTTCTTCCTGATTTCCTTTTCAGTTGTTCTAAGTCAGTTGTTTATTACACACAACTGTATCATTAATGTAGAAATATCAACTTCGTCTGTCCTTAATATTCTGGCCCCCTTCCCTCTGTTGCTCACTCTTTATAGGGGTATTGTTCAGTGGAGTACAACTCTCTTCGAAATGGTGAAGTCTATGGGTTTTCGTATCACTCTTTCTCTGTGTAACTGATACAAGGTTTAACCGCTATGCTCAATCTTACATTTACTCTTTTTTTTCACCTCTTGTGGGCAAAGGCCAGAGGCCTACTAATATTCCACCAGAGTTAAGGGGAAAGTCGGGAACATGGTCAAATTAAAAACCAACATGACCTGATACACGGCGTTTGAATATGCATAAGTCATAGGAAGTTGGAAAAATAGATGAAAGAAGTGTGTTCCAGATTTTACCAGTAGAATACATGTAAGATTGAGCATAGCGGTTAAGTCTGGGGTCAGAGAGGTGGACAGAGAAAGGATGAGACTGTGTAGAAAGACGAGTCGCACGAGCCCTTCTCAATGGAGGAGGTATGCGTCGAGAGAGTTCAGAAGAGTAGTGTCCATTGCAATAGCGATAGCATAGAGAGAGTGAAGCAACAATTCGACGGGCAGAAAGAGATTGGAGAGAATTAGTGAGAGCAGGAGAGTTGAAAAGGCAAAAGGCTCTAGACTCCACTTTTTTCAGGAGAGCTATATGAGTAGAACCCCCCCAGATATGTGACGCATACTCCATACAGGGGTGAATAACACCCTATACAGAGTAAGCAACTGGAGTGGTGTGAAGAAATACTGAAGGCGCCTCAGAACACCCAACCTCTTAGAAGCTTGTTTAGAAAGAGAAATAATGTGATCTTTCCAAGAAAGATCACGAGAAAAAGAAACGACCAAGAATATTAAGGAGAGATGAAAGTTTGAGTTGTGTGTTTTCGAAGAAGATATCATAGTTGTGTGGAAGATTGTGACGAGTAGAGAGATGGAGGAATTGAGATTTTGAGGCATTGAAAACGACCATGTTTTCTCTACCTCAATTTGAATTGAGAGAAAGATCAGAGGTTAGTTGCTCCAAGGCACCCTCCTTGCTTATATTAACTGTTGCTGGGAGGGGCGCTTTTCAAAATGAAAAGAGTAATGAAGTATGGAGTCATCAGCATAGGAGTGGATAGGAGATTAAGTAATAGAGAGAAGGTCATTAATAAAAAGCAGGAAATGTGTTGGGATAGAAAAGATCCTTGAGGAACACCACTATTGATAGATTGAAAGGATGAACGGTGGCCGTCTACAACAGCTGCTATAGAACGACCAGAAAGGAAATCAGAGAGTAGGTCAAAGAGAGAAGGATAGATTCCGAAAGAGGGAAGTTTGGAAATCAAAGCTTTGTGCCAGACTCTATCGAAAGCCTTCGATATGTCCAGCCCCACAGTAAAAGATTCATCGAAATGCCGAAGAGTGGAGGACCAAGAGTCAGAGAGAAGGGAAAGAAGATCACCAGTAGAGCATTTCTTACGAAATCCATACTAGCCATCAGAGATAAGATTAGAAGAGTTGAGATGTTTCCAAATCTTCCTGTTAAGGATAGATTCGAAAACTTTAGAAAGAACGGAGGTTAAAGAAATTGGACGGTAGTTGGATGGTTGAAAAGGGTCCCCCTTCTTCGGCACAGGCTGAATGAGCGCACATTTCCACCAAGAAGGGAAGGTTGAAGTAGAAAGACATAGACGAAATAGTTTACCAATGCAGGGTGCAAGCTCGGGAGCACAAGTTTTGAGAACCACAGGAGGGATACCATCAGGACCGTTCGCCTTCTTAGTATTAAGCTCAGAGAGAGAAGAAATGACATTTTTAGAAGAAATTACAATGTTAGGCATAAATGAGTTGGAGGGGATTGAAGGAGTAGGAAGAGCTCCGGAATCGTCTAAGATTGAATTAAAGGCAAAAGTTTGAGCAAAGAGTTCAGCTTTAGAAGAAGGCAAAACGGCAGTTGAACCGTCAGAAGATACTAGAGGAGGGAAAGAGGAAGAAGCAAAGTTAGAGTTGACATTTTTTGCAAAATGCCAGAAAGGGTGGGAGGAAGAGGAGCCAGAAAGATTATGAATTTGCGACGGAGAAAAGAGTTTTTGGTATCTCGAAGAATAGGTTTTGCACGATTCCGGGATGAAATGTAAGTTGCTTGAGTTTCTGGAGTTTGAAGACGATGGTAATCTCTGAAGGCAGCAACCCTGCGACGGATAGCACTAGAACAAGCAGATTTAAACCAAGGTTTGTTAGGTTTAGTAGAAGGGAAAGAAAATTGAATGTACGCCTCCATGCCAGAGAGAATCACCTCAGTAATGCGTTCTGCCCACTCAGAGGGATCCCTCCCACGGAAACAGTAATCATTCCATGGAAAATCAGAAAAGTACTACTGCAAGTCAGACCAGTTAGTGGCACCGAAATGCCAGAAACGTCTCCTCGCCGAAGGCGGGGGCCGTTCTTGCGGAAGACTTGAAGAGACAGGACAAGATACAGAGATAAGAAGGTGATCGGATGAACCCAGAGGAGGAAAGAGTTTAACAGTATAAGGAGAAGGATAAGAAGTTAGGAAAAGATCTAGTATGTTGGGTTCATCACCAAGACGGTCAGGGATACGGGTAGGGAGATGCACCAACTGCTTAAGGTTGTTCTGGATAGAAAATTGGTAGGGAAGTTCACCAGCTGGATCATGAGAACTAGATGAAAGCCATTGGCGGTGGTGAACATTGAAATCACCTAAAATGATGATTTCGGAGAAAGGAGAAGAAGAGAGAATGTGTTCTATTTTGGAGTTAAGATAGTCGAAGAAATTTGGATAGTCTGAAGAGTTAGGAGATAAGTAGACAGAACAAATGAATTTAGTTGTAGAGTTGCAAGAAAGTTTAAGCCATAAAGTAGAGAATTCAGAACAAATTAGAGACACGAGAACAGACAACATCTTTGCGCACATATAGCAACATCCGCCTTTGGCTGAAAATTGAGGATAGAGACAGTAGGAGGAAACAGAAAGGGTTTGCTGTCAGATCAGACACCTGAGTTTCAGTTAAGAAAAGATATGAGAGAAGAGAGGTGGTGTTCGACAAAGTGGAAATTAGAAAAAAGACCACGAATGTTGCAGAAATTAATGAAAAACGAAGACCGTGCACCAGGGCAAGTCGACAACAAGGTCTTGGTGGCGCCAACCCCATCACCGGAGGCCACCAACTCCCAAGTGGTGATGGGGGAAGGAGTGGATGAGGGGCTATATTTGGAATCCGCCCCTCATTGATTCTCCGAGGCAGATTTATGTTTCGCCATTTTGTTTCATTTAATAGGTAATGTAGGTGTAAGCGTTTGTAAATATATAGGACACATATGAAGAAGTAGTGGGAGCATGGGCACTCCATTGTGAGTCAAGAGTACACTAGAGACCCTCTGAGAAGATGAAACGCGAAAAGGAACGAATCAAAGGGGAATGGAGTGAAACGGAATGGTCTAGCCCATCCTATCAACCCGTGTGTTAAGCCCTTAATCCCAGTGGGGGGGTGCTTTCATCGCTTTTGACTGCGCTACGTCCTCCCCCTCTACTGGTAAAGTATGGAACACTATCTTTTTATCTATTTTATCAAGTTGTTTGACTTGCACAACTTTCAAGGCCGTGTATCGACTCATGTCGGCTTTTAACTACCACGATTACAACAGTTCCCTAACTCTCGTGGAAAATAGTTGCTCTCTGGCCTTTGCTTCTAAAAGATGATATATATATATATATATATGTATATATATATATATATATATATATATATATATATATATATATATATATATATATATATATATATATATATATATATATATATATATATATATATATATATATATATATATATATATATATATATATATATATATAGGTGTGTATGTGCTCTTCTGTGTTTTGTTTCTGTATGTGTGTACTGCAGATGCAATAATGTAAGTGACAGAATGTCAGTCCTACATGAAAATCTTTTTAATTGTCTTTCTTTTTCCCTGTTTAGAAGCAAAAAGTTAAATTTCAAGAGTAATTAGAAGTATTAAAATTTGTTATTTTCTTTAAAGAAATCTAAACAAAGAAACTAATTTAAGGTCTCAAAAAAGAAAACTTTACACGTTTATTCTGAAAGCTTTTCTTTCTAAATAGAAAACATTTGAACGCTGTTATAATAATGCATTTCCCTTTCAAGGCCTGAAGTATAAAAAGGAAAGAAGAAAGAGCTTTTGGAAAGGCCTTTTCGAAAGAGTCTTTTGTTTCGGCCTCATTTTTATCCTTCGGAGTGACGAATGGCATAACCGAGGTCTGTAATTGATTGTCTGCAAGAGCAATTCAAGAAACTCCTTTGAGAGCATTTTTCGAAAGGAACAAAACTTCGAAAAAAAAAAAAAAAAAAAAAAAATCTAAATAAAATTGGAAAAAAAAATTTCTATTTTATTTTTCTTTTTTTTTTTAGATTTTCTTTTGCACTTTTAAAATTGTAATTAAATAGTAAGCTCTCCTTTTAAACCTTAGTAAGATAATCAGTTATGGTAATTAATAAATGCTAAATGGAAAATCTATTATGGTTAGAACAGTTGATGAAAGAAATAAAAAATGTTAGAATGATTCAGGGGTTTCGTGAATTTTATAAGAATACAAAGATTTTTTACTACTATTAACATGACAGTAATAATAAATATATTTAAAGACAAAAATAATAATTTGTTACTACTATTAACATGATAGTGATAGTTATTATTTTTGTCTTTAAATATAGTTATTATAATTATACTAATTACTATTATTATTATTAAATAATAAAAACAATATTATTATTATTATTACTTTTATTATTATTATTATTATTATTATTATATTATTTATTATCATTATTATTATTATCATTAACATTCCTAAATGAACATAATAAAAACGTTTATTCCTTACCAGGATATAACGGAACTCACCTTGTGAGGACTAACAAGCGCGGAGGAGGGATCTCTATATTTATAAGAAAAGATTTTTGTGAACAACCTACGATAGCATTTTCTAAAATAGATGACAGCATTGAAATACTGGCGGTGAGCATTGAAAACGCCTCCTTTAAAATAACAATCGTTGGGATATATAGGCCTCCTAATGCATCAAAAAAAGAATTCATAAATTCTCTTGAGTCTGTTATCCAAACACAATTTCGCAACACAAAGTTGATAATTGCCGGTGATTTCAATATTAATCTGTGTAATCATAACTCCGCTTCAGGTAACAATGCACTTTCCAACGTAATGATATCAAATGGCCTAATCAACTACATAACCCTACCTACCCGCCCAAACAACATTGAGGGTAGAGACCCCACTTTATTGGATCAGGTATGGGGTAATTTAGATTGTGATATCAAATCTTTTGTAATTAAGACTGACATTTCAGACCAT
>SEYY01022882.1:30000-37500 GCA_009176605.1 Armadillidium nasatum | reverse complement strand
AAAAAATAACTAATAATGATAAATTCAATAATAATATTAATATTAATTTCGAAAATGATAATGACGATATTTATAATAATATGAACCGTAATAATACTAAAATTTGTTAATATAATAGTGATAATGAATTTTGTGATTTTGAGTTAGTGTGTTAGGTCGGGTATTTTAATATTTTGATAGCAGGTGATTTTTGACATGTTTACGGAATGTGGGAAGTGTTGCTAGTTCCTGAATGTTTTTTGGAGGATTATTCCATTTTTCAATGCCATTATATGATATAGCTCTCCGAGATTTTGTTAATGTGTACTTTGTTTTGCATAGTGTACGTGAGCGTGAGCTGCGCAAAGTTTAGTCTTCTTACATTTTGGTTATTCATATTAAATTTGACAGTAAATTATTTGACAATCCGTTTATGATTTTGAATATTTGGGTAGTCATTGTAAGAGTGAGCATATCTTGCAGTTTGAGTATGGATAATTGTTTGAATAGCAATAATAATAATAATAATAATAATAATTAATAATAATAGTAATAATTATAATTATAATAATAGGGAAAAAAGGAATAGTTAGAATAGTAATAGTAATAATAATAATAATAATAATAATAATGATAATAATAATAATAATAGTAATACTATGAACAATGATAATAACAAATAAACAATAATAACAATAATAATAAAAATAATAGTAATAATAATAATAATAATACTAATAATAATAATAATAATAATAATAATAATAATAATAATAATAATAATAATAATAATAATATAGAGATAATTATAATAATAATAATAAATGTAATAATAATAATAATAATAATGATAATAATAATAGTGTTATTATTAATAATAATAATAACAAAGATAATAAAATTAAAATAATAATGATTATAATAATTATAATAATAATAATAATAATAATAATAATTATAATAATAATAATAATATATATTATCATATTATTATTATTATTATTAATAATAATAGTAATACTAATAATAATAATAATAATAATAATAATAATAATAATAATAATAATAATTATTAATAAAAATAAATGGAAACTTTAAATACCGAAGAAAAAAGAATAAAAATAAGGATAAAATTTTTCGAAGACTAAAAGTATATGAAGTGTAAATAGGTTGTCAAATGCGGCATAAAGGCAGAAGTGTTGAAAGCTGTATAGAGATTAGGTTTTAAATAAATGATTATAATTATATCAAAGGAACTTTTTTAATAAAAGGCAAGATTTCACATATCTTGAATGACGTTTTTCTCATGATAATCAAAATAACCATTAAAAACAATACTTTGTTTGGTGGTGATACTAATGCAGAATTATTATTAGATAAATAAAAGCAAGCTTTGATGGGCAAATAAGAGAGAGATGTTTTATAGATGGTAGGCAAAAACACTGATGTCTTGTGGAAAATAAATATTGTTTGCTTATTTCTCCTGCAGAAGAACATAATGGGATGGAATGATAAGTAAAAACTATTTTAAGAACTAGAGGTATAAACTAACTAACTCTTTGTGAAGATTCAAAACTGACAACATTAAGGAACATTTAAGACAAAACTAAAAGAAAAATAAATAAAAAACTCAGAGATTTATAAAGTCAGAGATGAGATATGATGGGAACAGGAATGAAAATTGGGGGGTATTCACTTTGAGTTACTTGGAAAGTAAAAAGAATAAAAAGGGAAAATGTATTTAGAGAAAATGAAGAAAACAGGTACGAGATGTATCTGTAGAATGAGAAAAGTAATCCTAAATGATTGTGATTTATAACAATTTTTAAAACAAAAGGCTTCTTTTTCTGATTGGGAAGTTTAGCGATTTTGCACACCACATCGCACAGTAATGCACCTCAATTTTCTATTCCTAAACGCGTACTGCACCACATCTTTATATTTTTAAAACCCATTCCACCTGGACACTGAAATTTTGCGTAGCCACACTTCACCGCGCAGCAGCCTACTGATGTATCGGCCAGCCCTCGTTAAGCTAAAGATATTTAAAGGTGTAAAATTCTCTTTTTTTACAGTAAAATAACCTAAGTAAATGTAAAAGTTAAAAAGTTTAATTAATGGAAGTCAAATTTTTGGAGCTGATGATAGCACACGTAATTCACAAAGTAAATAAAAATAAATCCAAATAAACAAATTGATGTATAAAGAAAGAAAATTCTTCACATATAATTAAATTGTTTCATTGGTAATGAGAGTAAGAGCAAAAATGGTGGCTGAATACGTTAAAATTTAAAAATATGATACTTATCAGTAATATAATAATGCATCACTGCAAAGGAAAAAAAATTAGATAATTTAAAACAAAGAGAGTAAAAGACATGAAAAATAAAACTAATTCGTGTCTTTCATTATTCTAAAACTCATAATTTTTAACTAAAGAGTAGAAATATTTTAGATCAATTTGTCAAAACAATTTATCTATTTCTCACATCACCAAATTAAAAACCATCTTTCTATTCCTTGAACTTTTATTGAATTCAAAAAGTGTAATAATCTTTCGCTTCTGTTCTTATTAAAAAAGGAGAAGGAACGTTTAAGAGCTAATTTTTGTCCATTAAGTTGAATGATCTACTGTTTAATTAACTTCTCCTTCCTTTTCCCTTCTAGTTTCGCTCTTTCTTTACTCCTTATTAGCAGTAAAGGATATTTCGAGATCTAATTAGCATATCTAAGTGAGCCTTTAAAAGTTAACCAACTTCTTCCTTCATTTCGTTTCTTAATTATTTTCTCCGTTTTTGTATATATATATATATATATATATATATATATATATATATATATATATATATATATATATATATATATATATATATATATATATATATATATATATATATATATATATATATATATATATATATATATATATATATATATATATATATATATATATATATATATATATATATATATATATATATATATATATATATATATATATATATATATATATATATATATATATATATATATATATATATAAACAAGTAAGGTAGACAACTTCTCAGTTCAAAAATACATTCAGTCTCATATTATTAAGAGCAATGTTGCAGCCTCACACTCTTTCGTGAGGCTATTTCTTGCAATGTTGCAAGACGACAATGCTCTTTCCAGATACCAACTTTCAGGGGTAGATCCCACCAGAAGGTAGATACTTCCCTCCTTTCAAGTGGGGGTGACATAGCTTCCAGAGCCCAATTTTTTTTAGTCTGCTCCCGAACACTTTTTTTAAAAGGTAGACTCAACCTTTAGGGGTATGCTCCAACCTCTCATCCACTCGCAAATTTTTGTGGCGTAACCACCAGCACCCCATTTTTTCAACCTTTTTCCTGACCCCATTTGGAGAGTTTTCTTAGAAGGCTGGTCTTCAAGGTTTATTAATTCTTTCTGAAGTGTGTTTAGGAGTCGTAATAAGGTTTTAGGGGATGGCTAGCACAAAACAATTTTTATCCTCAATCCTAATTTTGATTCTAGGTCTCAATTTCCTCTTTTATGAAATGCTCCCAAACAATTCCCGCTTACAGAAGTTCTTTTGCTCATTAATGGAGGGTTTAGAAGTGCACGGAGACACGAGGCTCATAAACCAATTTTTTGAGTGCTGGGAGGTACATTACCTTCTCTTTTGAACGTCAGGAGACCTTAAGAACCCATCTGCTGACCTTTTAGTGGTGACATCATCATCAACTATCTTGAATATTTGATTACGTGGTTTTCATCCCAGCCATTTTGAATTTTGAACAACGTGGTTTTTCATATCTTACATCTTAAATTTCTTAATATAAGATGTCTATAGCATCACGTTATTTTGTATTTATCACCACCATTTATTGTCGCAATCGTCATTTAATCTTTTATCTGTCTTCAGACCTTTCTAGTCCTACTCGAGGTACGAAATTTTTTCTACGAGAACCAGTTTGTTAGCTCACGAATGCTTTGTTCTTTTCCACAATAGGATGATGAAATGAAAAATTCTTTAAAAAATAATAGGTATTTCAGTAACATTTGTATTTAAATTAAGCATTAAAGTCGGGTTTTTAATTTGCAAATAGCATATCTTATTTAGAACAGAGATTTATAATAATAAGGACGAAAAGGTACTTCTTTAATTTTCTTTATAATTGTTATGCTGAATACAAAATCACAATGTCTAAAGTTATAATTTGTTATTGCAGCAAGAAATATTCCACTTCTGACACCACTTTGGGAAGCTGTGAGATGTTGGACTTGTACTTTATACTTATGATGAGCTAGATCAAGATTCAGCTTCCACTATGATAACCTTATACATAAGACTTACAAGGCAATCAAAGTTACTACAACAAACAATAATTTATTTTAATATATTAGGAAAATATTAATTAAGATATTTTATAATATTAAACCACTCATATAATAAGGCACAATATAACCAGTACCAAATTTATTTAATAAATTTTCAAAAATGTATATTCAATTGCGGTTCCACCCGGAACTGCAATTGAATTTACCTCAGAACCATAGTTTCCATTTGAAGATGTTTCCAAATAATATTTAAAATAATATTCAAATTATGAAATGTATTAAAATGAATTTACAATAAAATAAAACAAATTTAGTTTTAAGAAACCTAAAGATGAGTTCATATATATATATATATATATATATATATATATATATATATATATATATATATATATATATATATATATATATATATATATATATATTTTTTTTGAAAAAACTAATTACCACATTACTACTACTTTTATTATTATTATTTTATTATTATTATTTTTATTATTATTATTATTATTATTATTATTATTATTATTATTATTATTATTATTATTATTATTATTATTATTATTATTATTGCTGTAGAAGTAGTAATAGTAATTGTATCAATAATTTATGTCGTAGTCGTATTAATAGCAGCATCAGTAATTTTACATAATTACTATTTGAATCAAACATTTTTCAGCTTTTGTTAACTGTAAAAAAAAAATTTTATTTTTTATTTTTTTTTTTTTATTAAAGAATGTCTAGTTTAGCCTTCACACACCACATATATTCTTGATAAAAATTAATTTCCAACATGATTTATAAGTGTTCAGTTCCGTGGAGCTTCCTCCCTTATTTCCCTTTTAACATGTTTCCTTAAATTGAGGAACTATCGTATATCATTTGGTCTCAGATTCCTTCCGACTATTTCCTTTTGTCGTTTCCTGTGATGCATCTTTTCTCTCTCTCTCTCTCTCTCTCTCTCTCTCTCTCTCTCCTTCTCTCTCTCTCTCTCTCTCTCTCTCTCTCTCTCTCTCTCGCATCCATTTCTTATTTTTATTTTATAAAGACTCTAATGGAGTTTCATTAAAATACATTCGTGATTTATGACCTAATGAAAAAACATGGAAATTTACTGACTGTGACATCATTAAAATAGAAATAACAGAAATTATTTCGTCTTATATTGAGCATTCAAATTCTAAAGTATATATATATATATATATATATATATATATATATATATATATATATATATATATATATATATATATATATATATATATATATATATATATATATATATATATATATATATATATATATATATATATATATATATATATATATATATATATATATATATATATATATATATATATATATATATATATATATATATATATATATATATATATATATATATTCAACAAATACACATCATATGCAGTATCTGCAACATATTCTTTTGTTAATACGTAACATCTCAGCCAAAAAGAAAGATCATTCTAATTGCAACACTAAAATTTAATTACGCATTAAATAAAAACATTTCAATATAGACTCCTTAAGTAACTCTATCATAAAGCTCCTTTTCACTCACAAATACATATGATAAAGAGACTCCGCGAAAGAGTTGATAATACATCTTAAAAGAAAATCTTCAATTATGCAAATTGAGGAATAGGCAATGAAATCGGACATTCTTTTTTTTATTGGACGTTTTATATTGCTAAAATACTGCCAAAGAATCCTTTCAATCTTGCCATTAAATGCTTTACTCAAATTGTTATTGCCAAGAGAATTTATTTTAGAGTTTCATTTCTCAATTTATGACATAGATAAAACCGAAATATAAAATTAATGTAAGTACTTAAAAAACTCGATTCAAACTAATATATATATTATATATATATATATATATATATATATATATATATATATATATATATATATATATATATATATATATATATATATATATATATATTATATATATATATATATATATATATATATATATATATATATATATATATATATATATATATATATATATATATATATATATATATATATATATATATATATATATATATATATATATATATATATATATATATATATATATATATATATATATAATATATATTTTATTTCACCTCTGGTGGGCAAAGGCCAGAGGCTTACTAAAATTCCACCAGAGTTAGGGAGAAAGACGAAGCCTGGTCAAATTAAAGGCAGACGTGACCTGATACACGACGTTTGAAGGTGTGTAATCATAGGAAGTTGGAAAAATCGATGAAAGGAGTGTGTTCCAGAATTTACCAGTAGAGTGCATGTAGGACAGAGCATAGCGGTTAAGTCTGGGGTCAGAAAGTTGGACAGAGAAAGGATGAGACTGTGTAGAAAGTCGAGTCGCACGAGCCCTTCTCAGTGGAAGAGGTATGCGACGAGAGAGTTCAGAAGAGCAGCGTCTGTTGTAATAGCGATAGTATAGAGAGAGTGACGCAACAATTCGACGGGCAGAAAGAGATTGAAGAGAAATAGTAAGAGCAGGAGAGTTGATGAGACGAAATACCCTAGACTCTACCTCCTCTAGGTGTGGAACCACCCCAGAAGTGCGAAGCATACTCCATACAGGGACGAACAACACCCTTATACAGAGCAAGCAACTGGGGTTGAGTGAAGAAATACTGAAGGCGCCTTTGAACACCTAAACTCTTAGAAGCTTGTTTTGAAAGAGAGGTAATGTGATCTTTCCAAGAAAGATCATGCACGAGAAAAGGAAACACCGAGAATATTAAGAACAGATGAAGGTCTGAGTTGAGTGTTTTTGAAGAAGATATCATAGTTGTGTGGAAGATTGTGTCGAGTAGAGAGATGGAGGAATTGAGTTTTGGTGGCATTGAAAACAACCATGTTCTCTCTGCCCCAATTAGAAATACGAGATAGATCAGAGATCAGCTGCTCCAAGGTAATCCTCCTTGCGTCTAGTAACTGTTGCTGAGAGGGGTGCCTTTCAAATTGAAAAGAGTAATGAAGGGTGGAGTCATCAGCATAGGAGTGGATAGGAGATGAAGAAACAGAGAGAATGTCATTAATGAAAAGTAGAAAAAGTGTTGGGGATAGGACAGATCCTTGAGCAGCACAACTATTAATAGATTTAAAGGAAGAACGGTGGCCGTCTACAACTGCTGC
>SEYY01022882.1:17500-25000 GCA_009176605.1 Armadillidium nasatum | reverse complement strand
TGCCTAACTCAGGTTCTTTCCTGAGTGCCATTTCTAGCACTTTCTAACAATTTCTAGCATTTTCCAACACGCTGTACCCTTGGTTAGGCTACACCCACTTGGTGCCAGGGATGTGCCAGCTTCAGCGACAGATGGCACTGAGGGTAAGGTACCATTTGTGATGACGTCATATACATGTGCACATGCGCACAGACACAATCCTTACCTTGTGACGTCATGGCACGGTGCCATCATGACGCTATGACGTCATTTGTCCATCTTAGAATTTTGATCACTTGGTTTCATATCCGTTTAATTTTTACATGGTTTCCGCCATTTTGGATTTTGTTTTCGCCATCTTGGATTTTGTTTCCGCCATTTTAGATTTTGTTTACGCCATCTTTTATTTGGCTTTAGCCACCTTATATTTGGTTTCCACCTTTTTGAAATTTTTATCACTCCATTGATTGGGATTATTACGTTTTATTTTATATAACATACCTTACTTTTTAGTATTAATATGACGTTGTTTTAATCTGTTTTTGACTTTAATACCAAAATTACTTTATTTTTTAAATAATCACGCTTACCTCATCGATAATTTCGATTGTTTATTTACATAATAATTATATAATCACTATTTTTAAGTAGTAACTTTAAGTAACAATTATATAATTGCTGATATTACGTAATATTTTACATACTATACATTTATTGTGTCTATATAACCAGATTTTTTTTCACCTAGTTTTTTTTATTATTATTTTTATCTTAAATTTATTTGAATATTTTATACCCTGAAGTTGTAAAACATACTTGTGGCTATATATACACACACCATATATTTCCATACCTGCGTATACGTACAAATACCCTTGCTCCACGTAGATAAAACATGAAATATCAAGAATTCGACACTGAGTTCCCTAGCTAGTTTATTTTTTATTCATCTTTTATATATTTAATTAACATATATCCGGTATTTAGTTACCCGATACTCCTTTATTTCCTGAATTTAACATACATATAAATATTATCAAGTAAGTACTTACAAAATAAACCTGTGACGTCATAACCACGAGAATGATATTTTTTTCGTAAACAAACAGTATCCAAATTCTGATATTTCCTGTTTATGACTTATCTCATGTGACATATAACAAACAATCTGCTTACAATGTATGACCCAATTGTTTTTTGACATCATCATCATCATGAGACTTAGTATTCATCAACATGTGCCATGACTCAAATCTTTAACTATTTTCGTCTTTGTGGATAACTTCATATATCTCTTTATCATATATTTGTAACTTAAAATTAGTTTGTTTATACAGAGATGTATACATTCCCTGCGAGAAATTTCGAAACAAAGAATGACATGAATGTGTAATCATACATAACATGGTAAATCATCATTATGTAAATTCTTCTCATACACCATTATATTCGAATACTCAGAGTATCTGAACCCGAGTTTACTTGAATTTTTATTCTATATCTTAGTTTTCATTATGCTTTACGGTATTACGCTTTCACATTACATGATTATTACATATTCAATATTTACGTTATATAAAAAAACATATTTTCCAAATTTCATGAGTATTACTCCTCTCTATGATATTATCACATCCTCACTAATACAGAAGTTAAAGACCCATTTACTTTATTATAAACAATTTTACGCCTATATATATATATATATATATATATATATATATATATATATATATATATATATATATATATATATATATATATATATATATATATATATATATATATATATATTTAAAAAACTTGGTTTCTACAGCTGAGTTCTATTTAAATTTCATTTCAAACATAATTTTGAAATCGCCTCAGTTCACTTTTTTTCCATTTAAATTTCAAGAGTTTGGATTGAGTTTGATTTTTTTTTAATATAGACTTTTCTTTATTTGAGGTGAAATTGAAATGGTATGACTGACCTTATGACCATATATATATATATATATATATATATATATATATATATATATATATATATATATATATATATATATATATATATATATATATATATAAACAGGGGTAGCGTATAGAAATTCTGAAGGCGCCTTATATCACCCAACCTCTTAAATGCGTGTTTAGAAAGAGAAGTATTGTGATCATTCCAAGAAAGATCACGAGAAAAAGAAACTTTGAGAATATTAAGGACAAATGGAGATTTGCGATATGCATTTTCTAAGAAGATGTTAATATTGTGTGGAAGTTTATGTCGAGTAGAGATATGAAGGCATTGAATTTTTGATGGATTGAAAATAACCCTTTTTTTTGCCCCAATTTGAAATATGAGAGAGATCAGATGTTAGTTGATTCAAGACCACTCTCCTTGCCTTAGATAGCTGCTGTTGGAAAGGAAGTCTTTCAAATTGAAAGGAGTAATGAAAGGTGGGGGTCATCGGGACAAGTGAAATATTTATAGAGAGAAGGTCATTAATGAAAAATAGAAAAAGAGTTGGGGATAGGAGTGATCCTTGAGGAACAGTGCTATTAACAGATTTAAAGGAAGAATGGTTACATTCTTCAATAACTGCTATAGAACATCGGAGAAGAATTCAGAGAAAAGGCAGCAGAGAAAAAGATAAACTCCAAATGAGGGAAATTTAAAAATAAAAGCTTTGTGCCAGACTCTTTCGAAAGCTTTCGATACAACTATCGGTATAACGAAAGATTCACCAAAATAAATACGAGTACATACAGGGTGATTCACATTGATGTTTCAAACTTCGACAGATGGAAGGTAACATTTTCGCCATGAAATACCATCAAATGCATATAGGGTCGTAAGCCACTGGTTTGCGTGATATCGAGGGACAGTATGGGGATGACACAAACACCGTACTCCATAGTTAAACACGTTGGAGGTTCTTTAGGAGTGATGCCATGACTACAAGGTTATAAAAATGGTAGGTGACGTTATTATGCAACTCCAGCATGCCCTCCGATTGGTCCGACGCCATGACCACCAAAATCCCCAGATCTCAATTCTTGTAACTTTAATTTATAAGGTCATCTAAAGCAGCTGGCGTATAGGGAAGAAATTACCAAAAGGCAGCATTTACTGCAGTGGGTCGAGGAAAGCTCACCACGTATTAGGAACATTAAAATGGTTCGCTGGTTCGAATAATGTATCCAGGTCGGGGCTTACATTTTGATCATTTGTTGTAATGGAAACCCCACTATGTTACCTGATACGAAAAAAAAATATGGTATCTGTTTGTTTAATTCCCAAATTGTCTCCTCGATAACACCTAAACAAACAGCTCATGGCCTTTATGAATTTAGTGGAATTTCATGATGATGGTGTCTCCTTCCATCTGTCGAAATTTGTAAACATTGATGTGAATCACCCTATACATATATATATATATATATATATATATATATATATATATATATATATATATATATATATATATATATATATATATATATATATATATATTCTTGGATATCAGGGAGATTATTAATGGCTAATCAACATTTGTAGAGTTCAAAAGGGTATGAAATGAATCGAAAATATTACTAAATGATACAAATGTCGAAGAAGAAGAAGAAGGAAGCTAACAAATTAGGGTAAAGGACAATATTAGGGAAGTAGAGATTTGGTGAAAATGCTTAAAATATAAAAAAATAAATAAAATAGCTAATGCCTTGAAAAAAGAAATATAGGAAGGAAATTTGATTTGAGTGATGCTTTCGTGGAGGGTCTGTTGGGTAAAATGCTGGTTACCCAAAGAGTGTCGAAACTCCTGTCTTATTCCAATTTGTAATAAAGTAGTCCTTGAGAAATATGAAAAAGATAAAATTCGTTCAGAAAGTTAGAAACAGAAGTTTGAGTGTATATTTGTTTCATTTGTTTTGTATGGATTTTGATACATATACGTTAAATTTTAGGTCGGAAAATGGGATTGTGGTTTTGAAATTAAAAAGGTCAATAGATAATTGAGTGGTAAATGGAAGGGATAAGGTTCGAAATGTAAGAAATATAAAGGTAAGAGATATGTGCTGCTAGGAGGATTATCTGGTGAAATTAAAAGACAAATAAAGTTGTACTAAGATGGTGCTAGCTTGTACTTAGATTATTACAGAGAGTTAGACAGAGAAAGGATGAGACTGTGTAGAAAGGCGTTTCTCACGAGCTCTTCTCAATGGAGGAGGTATACGATGAGAGTTCACAAGAGCAGTGTCCATTGTAATAGCTATAGTTTAAAGAAAGTGACGCAACAATTCGACGGGTAGAAAGAGATTGGAGAGAATTAGTGAAAGTATTAGAATTGATAAGACGAAAAGCCTTAGACTCCACCTTTTCAAGGAGAGCTGTATGAGTGGAATAGTGATGGAGCGGATGTCATTTTTTCTAATTTGCTGATGCGGATGTCGAATTTTGGAGAAGTGCGGATGCGGATGCGGATGTTGAATTTTCGAAAGTGCGGATGCGGATGCGGATGTTGAATTTTCGAAAGTGCGGATGCGAATGCGGATGTTAATTTTGATGAGCATACGAATGCGTATGCCATCACTAATATATATATATATATATATATATATATATATATATATATATATATATATATATATATATATATATATATATATATATATATATATATATATATATATATATATATATATATATATATATATATATATATATATATATATATATATATATATATATATATATATATATATATATATATATATATATATATATATATATATATATATATATATATATATATATATATATATATATATATATATATATATATATATATATATATATATATATATATATATATATATATATATATATATATATATATATATATATATATATATATATATATATATATATATATATATATATATATATATATATATATATATATATATATATATATATATATATATATATATATATATATATATATATATATATATAATATATATATATATATATATATATATATATATATATATATATATATATATATATATATATATATATATATATATATATATATATATATATATATATATATATAATATATATATATATATCAGTATCACCTTTCCCACTTTCGTGGGTGGTGCTCTTCACAATTCCCTTACAAACATACCCATTCTTACCTTTCAACCCTTTTCACCACCGCCCTCCATCTCACTCTATTCTCCGCAATTCTTCTACCCTCTTCCAAACTCAAATTTCTTCCACACAAAATCTCTCTCACTCCATTCATCCATCTCCATTTTGGCCTTCCCTTTCCCCTACACCCATCCACCTCGGATCTAAGTACCTTGCCCACCATTCTGTCCTTATTCATTCTACATATATGTCTAAACCATTTTAGCACACCTTCCTCAACTCTATGAACTACACCTCTCTTCCATTTACACATCTCCCTTATTCTTTCATTTGTAATCCTATCAATCTTTCTCAATTTACCTATCGCTCGCAAACCTTTAATCTCAAAGACATTCAAACTTTTCCTCGCCAGAACACTTATCATCCTTGTTTCACACCCATACAATACAGGATGTAAACACATACATTTAAACTTTCTTATCTTTATTTCTTTCGAAATTTTCCTTTTCCTCCATACTTCTCTTAGTCCCCCTCCCCAACACTTTCATTTCCTCGAGCACTCTATTCTTTATTTCTTTTTCCTTCAACCAACATTCTCAGATATTTGAATTCATCGGCATCCACAAGTTTCCATCTCCCCACTTCTACTCTCCCCATTCTTCCCTCTACATCTCCTCATCCCCACCTCCAATACTGATAACTTTACTCTTCGCTGGAATAACTTTCAATCTCATGTTAGAACATTTCCCCACAAACTCTCTCACAAGTATTCTCAACTTTTCTCCAGATTCTGTCACCAACAACGCATCATCTGGAAAAAGTAAAACATTCACATCCCATTCACCCTCCATATTTCTCAACCTAATACCCTTCCCTTCTCTCTCCATTTCTCTAACTACACAATCCATTTATGGATTAAATAACATGGAGACATTACACACCTTTCTCAATACCACTCCTATGCTAAACCAATCCAATAGTTCCCTCTTCACCCTCACTCTTGATGTACAATTCGCATATATATATATATATATATATATATATATATATATATATATATATATATATATATATATATATATATATATATATATATATATATATATATATATATATATATTATATATTTATATATTTATATATATATATATATATATATATATATATATATATATATATATATATATATATATATATATATATATATATATATATATATATATATATATATATATATATATATATATATATATATATATATATATATATATATATATATTATAAAATTAGTGATTGATCGCATGTCATATTTTCTCATTTGCGGATGCGGATGCGAATATTGAATTTTTGTCAAGTACTGATGCGGATGCGGATGTTGAATTTTCGAAAATGCGGATGCGGATGTTAATTTCGATGAGGATGCTTCGCTGATGAGGAGCATCCTCATCAATGCGGATGCCATCACTAGAGTGGAACCACCCCAAATGTGTGAGGCGTACTCCATACAGGGGTGAACAACAACCCTGTAAAGAGAAAGCAACTGGTGTAGTGTGAAGAGTTCTGAAGGTGCCTCAGAACACCCCTCCTCTTGGAAGCTTGATTTGAAAGAGAAGTAATGTGATCTTTCCAAGAAAGGTCACGAGAAAGAAACACCAAGAATATTAAAGAGAGATGAATGTTTGAGTTCTATGTTTTCGAGGAAGATATCGTAGTTGTGTGTAAGATTGTGTTGAGTAGAGAGATGGAGGAATTAAGTTTTTGAGGCATTGGAAACGACCATGTTTTCTGTGTCCCAATTTGAAATGCTAGATAGATCAGAGGTTAGTTGTTCCAAGGCCACCCTCCTTGTGTCTATTAACTGTAGCTGGGAGGAGCGCTTTTCAAACTGAAAAGAGTAAAGAAGAGTGGAATCATCGGTATAGATTTATATGATAAACGGTGTCCCTGTTCAACACCTGCTATAAAACGACCAGAAAGGAAATTGGAGAGACCACAGAGAGAGGTTTAGATTCCGAAAGAGGGAAGTTTGGAAATCAAAGCTTTTAGCCAAACTCTATCAAAAGCTTTCAATAAGTCCAACGAGACAGCAAAAGATTCACTGAAATGCCGAAGAGCGGAGGACCAAGAGTCAGAGAGAAGGGAAAGAAGATCACCAGTAGAGCGTTTCTTATGAAAGCCACACTGGCTATCAGAGATAAGATTAGAAGAATTGAGATGTTTCCAAATATTCCTGTTAAGGATAGATTCGAAAACTTTATAAAGAAGAGAGGTTAAAGAAATTGGACGGCAGTTGGAGGGTTGAGAGGGGTCCACTTTCTTCGGCACAGGCTTAATGAGCTCACGCTTAGAGCAAGAAGAGATGGTTGAAGTAGAAAGACATAGAC
>SEYY01022882.1:2500-5000 GCA_009176605.1 Armadillidium nasatum | reverse complement strand
TCTTTTCTATACCATTTAATTCTCATAAGTAATTTATAAGAAACCATCGACATCAGGAAAGAAAAGTAAAATGGTACGGAGAGTTACTTTGCTTTGCAATAATTAGCAAATATAAAAGAAAAATTATTCCTATTAATTAATGTGATTGTAACGATGCACCATGTCCCGTATTCATAAAGGGCGTTGTTGTTTGGAAACATTTTATAAACATCTGCAGTCATATATGGTAAGAGAAAACAGTGAGAAAGAGAAAAAGTACCCTGTACCCTATAATCTCTCAAGGATATTCTTTTTAATATTTGCCAATATTTACATGCTTATTTGAGAATTAATAGTACATTAGAATATACTACATTTAATTTTATTGTCATACTGCATTTTTTTTATTTTTTTTTAAAAATTTTTGATAAAAAGAACAAATTTGAAAATTTTGAAACCCCTCAATTTACTTTATTTAAATAAGGATATTCTGTACTGAGTAAACCTAGGTCTAATAATTTTGTTGCTACTTCATCTAATTTTGTATATTTTTTTATTTTTTTCTTAAATGTAAGTAGTATTTAAAATGAAATTTCATAATTTCGATATATTTTATTCAAATTGTTCATCTTCTATACAGTCCAAAAATCTGATAGATGATGATTCAATATCCCATTTTTAAGATTTTAGAGGGTTCTTAATCGGTTTTTCAAACTGTCATGAGCGTTGCGTGTAGACAACATATGAGGCTTGTATAGTGATAATAAAGAGATCAATTTTAAAGAGACTTTCATATCATTACTATTCTATAGTATTTTGCTTTGTGCCGAATGTTACAAGCAGTACGTCATTCATTTGGCCATTTTATCCTCCCTTGTATGGAGTACTGTTTTCATATATGGTGGGGGGGGGGGCTCCGATACACTCTTAAGATGCCGACTCGAAATAAAGTCAAAATCTAGACTCTTTCCTAAATAAAACTTTCTCCCAGTTCTCATGAAGGCCAGTTTATATATTCCCATAAAAATACGACTCTAATTTTATATATATATATATTATATATATATATATATATATATATATATATATATATATATATATATATATATATATATATATATATATATATATATATATATATATATATATATATATATATATATATATATATATATATATATATATATATATATATATATATATATATATATATATATATATATATATATATATATATATATATATATATATATATATATATATATATATATATATATATATATATATATATATATATATATATATATATATATATATATATATATATATATATATATATATATATATATATATATATATATATATATATATATATATATATATATATATATATATATATATATATATATATATATATATATATATATATATATATATATATATATATATATATATATATATATATATATATATATATATATATATATATATATATATATATATATATATATATAAATCATGAAATCTTTTCCTATTTTACCCATTTTTTTGGACAAGAGCAGAGACACCAGTTTGTGGTTATTTTGACCCATATTTTATCTGTTTATTGATTCTTACTGAAAGAAAATGGATTCAAAAAATAAATAATTTAAATCTATTCTTATTTCTACACTTACTTTCAATTACCAAATTGAATTTTTAACGTAGAAATAAAACATTCAAATGGATTTTCTCTTTATTTAGTTCTTTCTTACATTTTAATTAATTTGCATATTTTAAGTAGATTTTTATTTTAAGTGTTCATAGATACTCTCACACTTTCAGTGTCTAAAAGAAAGTCATATATATATATATATTATATATATATATATATATATATATATATATATATATATATATATATATAATATATATATATATATATATATATATATATATATATATATATATATAAAGATATATATATATATATATATATATATATATAGTATATATATATATATATATATATATATATATATATATATATATATATATATATATATATATATATATATATATATATATATATATATATATATATATATATATATATATATATATATATATATATATATATATATATATATATATATATATATATATATATATATATATATATATATATATATATATATATATATATATATATATATATATATATATATATATATATATATATATATATATATATATATATATATATATATATATATATATATATATATATATATATATATATATATATATATATATATATATATATATATATATATATATATATATATATATATATATATATATATATAAATTTTCAGTATTTACCCTAAAAGAATTTCAAAGATTCCATAAGTACTTTGTATATTTCCAAGCATATTTAATGTTGAAAATTTAATAGACTCCAAATATTTTCTTTAAATTCCGAGCGCAAATATTTCGTTGCGAATCTTATCCAAATAAAATAAAGAAAGGAAAAATGTTT
>SEYY01022881.1:135000-177500 GCA_009176605.1 Armadillidium nasatum | reverse complement strand
CTGGGGTGGAGTGAAAAAATACTGAAGGCGCCTCAGAACACCCAACCTCTTAGAAGCTTGTTTAGAAAGAGAGGTAATGTGATCTTTCCAAGAAAGATCACGAGAAAAAGGAAACACCGAGAATATTAAGAACAGATGAAGGTTCTGAGTTGAGTGTTTTCGAAGAAGATATCATAGTTGTGTGGAAGATTGTGTCGAGTGGAGAGATGGAGGAATTGAGTTTTGGTGGCATTGAAAACAACCATGTTTTCGCTCTGCCCCAATTTGAAATACGAGATAGATCAGAGGTCAGCTGCTCCAAGGCAACCCTCCTTGCGTCTAGTAACTGTTGTTGAGAGGGGCGCCTTTCAAATTGAAAAGAGTAATGAAGGGTGGAGTCATCAGCATAGGAGTGGATAGGAGATGAAGTAACAGAGAGAAGATCATTAATGAATAGTAGAAAAAGTGTTGGGGATAGGACAGATCCTTGAGGAACACCACTGTTAATAGATTTAATTAAAGGAAGAGCGGTGGCCGTCTACAACAGCTGCTATAGAACGACCGGAAAGGAAATCAGAGAGAAGGTCACAGAGAGAAGGATAGATTCCGAAAGAGGGAAGTTTGGAAATCAAAGCTTTGTGCCAGACTCTATCGAAAGCTTTCGATATGTCCTAGCGCCACAGCAAAAGATTCACCGAAATGCTGAAGAGCGGAGGACCAAGAGTCAGAGAGAAGGGAAAGGAGATCACCAGTAGAGCGTTTCTTACGAAAGCCATACTGGCGATCAGAGATAAGATTAGAAGAATTGAGATGTTTTCAAATCTTCCTGTTAAGGATAGATTCGAAAACTTTAGAAAGAACGGAGGTTAAAGAAATTGGACGATAGTTAGAGGGCTGAGAAGGGTCCCCCTTCTTCGGCACAGGCTGAATGAGCGCACGTTTCCAGCAAGAAGGGAAGGTTGAAGTAGAAAGACATAGACGAAAAAGTTTACCAAGGCAGGGTGCAAGCTCGGAAGCACAAGTTTTGAGAACCACAGGAGGGATACCGTCAGGACCGTACGCCTTCTTAGTGTTAAGCTCAGAGAGAGCAGAAATAACGTCTTTAGAAGAAGATTATAATTTTAGGCATAAATGAGTTGGAGGGGGTTGGAGGAGAAGGAACAGCTCCGGAATCGTCTAAGGTTGAATTAGAAGCAAAAGTTTGAGCGAAGAGTTCAGCTTTAGAGGAAGGCAAAACGGCAGTTGTACCGTCAGAAGATACTAAAGGAGGGAAAGAGGAAGAAGCAAAGTTAGAGTTGACATTTTTTGCAAAATGCCAGAAAGGGCGTGAAGATGTAGAGCCAGAAAGATTGTTGCATTTTTAAGCGGAGAAAGGAGTTTTTAGTATTACGGAGAATAGATTTTGCACGATTCCGGGATGAAATATAAGTTGCGTGAGTTTCTGGAGTTTGAAGACGACGGTAATCCTGAAGGCAGCATCCCTGTGGCGGATAGCACGAGAACAAGCAGAGTTAAACCAAGGTTTGTTAGGTTTAGTAGAAGGGAAAGAATATGGAATGTACGCCTCCATGCCAGAGAGAATCACCTCGGTTATGCGCTCAGCACACTCAGAGGGACCTCTCCCACGGAAACAGTAATCATTCCATGGAAAATCAGAGAAGTACAACCGCAAGTCAGACCAGTTAGTGGCACCGAAATGCCAGAAACGTCTCCTCGCCGAAGGCGGGGGCCATTCTTGCGGAAGACTTGAAGAGACAGGACAAGATACAGAGATAAGAAGGTGATCGGATGAACCCAGAGGAGGAAAGAGTTTAACAGTGTAAGGAGAAGGATAAGAAGTTAGGAAAAGATCAAGTATGTTGGGTTCATCACCAAGGCGATCAGGGATACGGGTAGGGAGATGCACCAACTGCTCAAGGTTGTTCTGGATAGAAAATTGGAAGGCGAGTTCACCAGCTGGATCGTGAGAACTAGATGAAAGTCATTGGCGGTGGTGAACATTGAAATCACCTAATATTATGATTTCGGAGAAGGGAGAAGAAGAAAGAATGTGTTCTATTTTGGAGTTAAGATAGTCGAAGAATTTTGGATAGTCTGTAGAGTTAGGACAGAACAGATAAATTTAGTTGTAGAGTTGCAAGAAAGTTTAAGCCATAAGGTAGAGAATTCAGAAGACTCCAAATTAGAAACACGAGAACAGACAACATCGTTGCGCACATAAGCGCAACATCCGCCTTTGGATGAAAATTGAGAATAGAGACAGTAGGAGGAAACAGAGTAGGGCTTGCTGTCAGAGCACTCAGACACCTGAGTTTCGGTTAAGAATAAGAGATGAGGTCTAGAAGAAGAGAGGTGGTGTTCGACAAAGGGGAAATTAGTAAAGAGACCGCGAATGTTGCAGAAGTTTATGAAAAAAGAAGATCGTGCACCAGGACAAGCCGGCATAGAGGTCTTGGTGGCACCAACCCCATCACCGGAGGCCACCAACTCCCAAGTGGTGATGGGGGAAGGAGTGGATGAGGGACATTCTTTGGATGCCGCCCCTCGTAGCATCTCCGAGGCAGTACTTCGTTTCGCCATTTTTCTTTTGCATATTAAAGGCAATATATATATATATATATATATATATATATATATATATATATATATATATATATATATATATATATATATATATATATATATATATATATATATATATATATATATATATATATATATATATATATATATATATATATATATATATATATATATATATATATATATATATATATATATATATATATATATATATATATATATATATATATATATATATATATATATATATATATATATATATATATACTCGTATATATGGGCTCCCCCTCCATATTGAGACCATTGGCTTAAAAGATGCAATAAATAAAAGAGTGTCGGGACCACTGCTAAAATTATGTATTCTTTTTTGAAAGTTTTATTTATTTATTTATTTATTTATTTATTTTGAAAACAGATTAAAAACATTTAATGACGTATCAATTGTTGGAATAAGAAATGCTTTTAAAAAGTTTTTTGAAAATTTTACTTTAATGTTTAAGCTTTTTAACTGATTTCAAGTTTAGTTTTTAAAAATTATTATTATTATTATTATTATTATTATTATTATTATTATTATTATTATTATTATTATTATTATTATTATTATTATTATTATTATTATTATTATTATTATTATTATTATTATTATTATTATTATTATAATAAAATTATTATTATTATTATTATTATTATTATTATTATTATTATTATTATTATTATTATTATTATTATTAATAATAATATATATATAAAAAATTTATATATTATTATTATTATTATTATAATAATAATAATAATAATAATAATAATAATAAATAATTATAATAATAATAATAATGTAATAATATAATAATAATAATAATAATAATAATAATAATAATAATAATAATAATAATAATAATAATAATAATAATAATAATAATAATAATAATAATAATAATAATAATAATAATAATAATAATAATAATAATAATAATAATAATAATAATTATAATTAAATAAATAGATAAATAAATAAAACGGTAAACCTTTGAAAATATTTAAATTAAAGGGTTGGCTACTATAATATTATTTATCTTCGTTTATAAGAAACAGCTTTAAAGCATTTTCTGTTGCCATGTTTTTTTAATTTATTATTATTATTATTATTATTATTATTATTATTATTATTATTATTATTATTATTATTATTATTATTATTACAAGAAAATTCAAGATTATATAATAGTGAATAAGTTTTTGAAACTGTCTTCCCTAAATAAATTTTTTTTAAAAATATCCATTGGCGTAACTAGAGAACTCTTCTAGAGAGGGCCACAGCCCCCCTGAATCTGAGAATCTCAATTAGTCTGTTATGATTTCCTTGTTAGCCTTACTTTATATAAAATAAATAAATAATAAAATATGGGGTTAATAGGCCCCGCCTTTGGAATGCCCTTAATTACTCTTATGTTAATATATGTCAAATTCTACTTTATTTCTTATTTTCCTATTTTCAAAAGTGATTCAAGTTTGAAATGATTTCATTTATTATTTTTATTATAAAAAAATTAAGACTAAAATTATGAAAAATAAATAACACTTTCGTAAAATTTATAAACAATCAAACTTAGCATTTAAAAAAGATTTAGAATGCCATTAAAAATACTTTCTATCAAATTAAAAGAAAATGGAAAATTGGAGCAAAATTTGAAGGGAAGCACAACTATTTTTAGTAATCCCTCGCTCTTTCTCTTCATCGGGGCTTCTCAACCTGGGGGTTGGGAGATCATAACTCATAATCACATATACGGAGTTTGCTTGGGTCACAAAAAATAATGTCCGGCAAACAAAGATCAAACAGAACGAAATTCGTACTTTTTAATCTTTGAATCGAATGAATATTAAAAAACTTGAACTAAAGCTATTTTATTTTCATATAAGAATTGTCGAGAATATTTTACAATTTAAATTAATCAAGCGCACGATAAATATCTCAATCTGCACTTTTGAAATTGACACCTACCAGGCATAAAAGGTAATTAGGGATTGTGAGGTTATTGACTTTATGTTTCGGCTTTTTAGGGACTCGCGAAGCTTAACTGGTTGAGAAACTCTGCTTTACGGTAAAGGACACAAAATTCATGACAAATGGACCATGACTCCAACGTCATACTTTTGTATTAAATATTGAAATAAAGAAAGTCTAAAATCTACATTCACGTTCAAATTATTTACAAAATAAAAACGAACACCATAATTGACTCGATCTAATCAATGAAGTGAACAAGTAAAATCACAGCTGTGGTAGGACTTATATTAAGTGGTTATAACATAAATTACCATATCTAAATTATCCAACAAATGATGGAATAATGTAATGAACATGAAGAGCTTTAGTTCTTCTTTAATTTGCAGATTATGAAAAAAAAAAACATTAAACTCAGTGAGAACTTGCTCTGTTATAAAGCTGTAATTTATAACAGAATATATAGGCACCTTAAAATGTATATAAGTAATTACCATAGGAACACTTAAATTATTTGAATGTAATAAAAAAGTTCAAAACAAAAGAAGAGTTAAAGAGTGAGATACATTTTCACTAAATAGGAGAATATTCAAGACTATAAATTGGAAAGTTATGGACATAAACATAAATGCATTCACCTAAATAATTTAAGATTTGCTGGTGTCAAACATTGTTGTCCACATTAGGTGTTGAGGAATTGCATTGATTGGTAGTGGAGCTAGAAAGAGCTGGCATAATATAGACAGATTAAAAATGAACTTATGTAAAGCCAAAAAATTCAAGCGAAATAAAAAATAAACCCATGATTCCCCCCAAAATAATGGTCACCAACAACTCCATTTAAAACCAACACAGCCAAAGTAATGTTTAAATAAACACTTAACTACCTCAAAATAATGGTCACCAACAACTCCATTTTAAGACCGCACAGTCAAAGAAATGTTAAATAATCACATAACTCTTCCAAAAATAATGGTTACCAACAACTCTATTTAAGACCAGTACAGACAAAGGAATGCTAAATAAACACTTAACTACCCCCAAAATAATGGTCACCAACAACTCCATCTAAGACCAGCACTGCCAAAGGAATGTTAAATAAGCGCATAACTCCTCCAAAAATAATGGTCATCAACAACTCTATTTAAGATCAGCACAACCAAAGGAATGTTAAATAAATGCATAACTCCCCTCAAGATAAAGATCAACACAAACAAAATTTAAGACCGAAACTGATGAAAAATCTTTACCTTGGGCAACTTTCATTCTTCTCACGGAGAAGAGATTAATGACCAACAAGGAAGAATGTAAATATAACTTGGAGAGATCTGAATTAAATAGATATCAATTTTTGAGGTAATTTTCCACTATGTTTAAATAGAGAGATTTTTGAGCAGTGTGTATTATCACCATTGATATACAGCTATTAGGTTCTTGAACCATAGACGAGAGAACACAAAAACTAAAAACAACACTCTCTCTCTCTCTCTCTCTCTCTCTCTATATATATATATATATATATATATATATATATATATATATATATATATATATATATATATATATATATATATATATATATATATATATATATATATATATATATATATATATATATATATATATATATATATATATATATATATATATACGGTTATGAGCATTAACTCTTTAATTAAAAATAGAGATGTTAATTTTTATTTTAAGAATCCATTAGCTGAGGTTAATTTCCATTCTTCATTAACCTTTTAACTTCGTTAATAATATTTATTTCTTTAATTAACAGGTAATTAACACCTAACAGTTACCTGTAACGTTGACAGCAATTGCAGCTCTAGCATATGCTGGACGACTTATTTGTTGGGTGGATTAACTAATCACAGAAAGATCAGTCTTAAGTGGAAATCCAAGAAGCCTCTTCGATACTTGGATGGATTCTAACGGAAAGAAAAGGATGTCTGTCTGACGTCATGAGAGTTCTGATCTTCTTGAACCTTTTCATATATTCATCATATGTATTCCATTCTCTGTGGAAAGCTTTTCTCTCTCTGAAAGGACACCTTGAGGGCCAAATTGTAAAGACTAGCGGTTGAACAAACTTTTCACAAATTGGTGCTTTTGAAAGGAAACAAATACAATGCGTCAGTTAATAAATATTATAAACTGTATTTTATTCTTTGAGTACCCCCATAATAATTTTTTGCTAATTATATTAGAATTACGAATGGTTAGTAGTTGCATTTCCAAAACATGCTAACAGAGCTTATTTCTTTTTTACAAGAAAAATAATTAAAAGTAAGACAAGATGGAAAACTTGATAAAAGTGCAGCAGGTAAATATTTTCTTTCTTTATTTACTTATTTCCTATGGTGGAAATTGCCATAAGCCGACAATTTATCCATCGAAGTTATAGATTTCAAATATAAAATCAATAATTCATGGATCTACAATAAAGGCCTGATATCAACCGATTCTCGTCGTTCGAAACTGTTAAAGTCACTGGAAGTCTGAAAATAGAAGATGGAAGTGTGTTCCAGACTTTACCAGTTGTGTACATGTAAAAATGACCATAGCGGTTAAGTCTTGGGGTAGAAACTTGAACAGAGAAAAAATGATACTCTGTAAGTTAATGAATTGTAGGAGCTCTCTTGCATGGAGAAAGTATTCAAATAGAGAATTCTGAAGAACGATGTCTGTTGTAATATCGATGGTGATACAGCAGTTCTACGACTATAAAGAGATTGGAACATAGGAACATAAGAACATAGGAAAATGGAGACAGTAAGAAGCCACAAGGGCCTATCGAGACTGTCCCAGTCTAAACAAATAAGTCAGTGAGGGTGAAAATGTTAATAAGGTAAAAAGCCTTGGATTCTACCTTCACAAGAGGGCTGTGTAAGTGAAACTACTCTATATATTACTTCGGTACTGAGAAAAGAAACTAAGGTGGTATAAAGAAATTCTGAAATAAGATACATAATGTGATCCTTCCAAGAAAAATCCTGAGAAAAGAGAAACACGAAAAATATTAAGAAAAAGTGAAGTTTTGAGTCAAGTGTTTTCAAAAACATTCTTTTGTCGCAGATTTTGTCGAGTAAATAGAAAAAAGAATTGAGGTGCTGATGGATTGAAGCCGAGAAATACGAATAGTGAAATCAAGAGGAAAACATGAAAAATATAAGAGTAATTCAAATACTAATATAATTTAATATAAGATTAAAGATTGTATTAAGCATTGGTTAAATGAAAAATATTTTTAAGTTTTAAGTCACCTTAAAAGTTGTCGGTGCCATTACTCTACAAAGTAATGATGTATATCTGTAAATACAATGAAATTAAGTAAAAATAAAATTGATCTAGGCAACGTAAAAGTGCTTTCTGTTCTTAAAAAGGGTCTTGGTATTTTTTATAGTTTACAAAATGCAGATTATAATCACACTCTAAATGATTTAATTAGGCCGCTTTGTAATAAATAAAAAAATGAAGGCTGGTCCGGGAATGTATTGTGGGGTGTCCATATCTCAGACCTTGCAACTTTAGAAATGAGGATTTTTATTTGTATTGACAAAAATATATACAAGGTCGGGAAACAGTTGGAAGTACTTCGATGTTAAATTATGGAATAAGTACTATAAATATGATTAATATCCTTACTTGATAATAATTTTCGTAGTCCTTGTATTCTTGTCTAGATAGTCTTTCTGTAGTAGGCTAATAATTTTAATAGAATTATGATTGTCTCATTAAATTAGGACTGCTTATGAAACAATAATCCAGTTAAATAACTAGGCCTAGTTTACTTTATCTGCATCTTTGTATTTTGGAGAAAAGCAATTTCAAATTGACATCTGTGAGTGCCTGTTAGTGTCTAAAATTACGGTATACATATTGTGGTCTATTGTTTTATTTTATATAACACTTCGGTTCCTTTAGTAGAATTAATGGTAATTCTGGCTTAGGTGGAGATTGTTTCTGAGTTTCGATATTTTTTATATCAATATTTTTTTATGTCGATATTTTATTTTAATCGATATTTTCCTGCCTATAATTAGCCCTAGGCTACTATGTCGTGCAAACGTTCTTGTGTACGTTAGGTCTCTTTTACGGCAAATTCTTGTGTAGGTTAGGCCTCTTTTTACGGCAATTTCGGTAGTTCAGGTTATAAGTCGAATTAGGTTCTGCTAGAAAAGTAAGTAATAATAATTGTGTCTATGTCTAGTAATAGTACCTCTGGCAACTCTCTTGTTTACGATAGGCTTCTCCGATATTTTCGATTTTCGATATTTTTTAACAATCGAAACTCAGAAACAATCTCCACCTTTACCGGTAATTCTTTAGGATCAGAGCTTTGTAACAAATTTTGGTAATTGTAGAGTTCACAGTAGTGGATTTTTTTGTATGAGACCAGATTGCTGAAAATAACAACATACCTACGTGTTGCGACCACGGCTGGAACTACGCGTAGGAATTTGAAACCTATAACATAGCCTATGAATTTCTATTACGACAAGGTTGCTAGATCATTGACGTAACAAAAATTATAAATTAAATATATATATATATATTATATATATATATATATATATATATATATATATATATATATATATATATATATATATATATATATATATATTATATATATATAGTAAGCGAGTTGGCCGTCAGGCGTAGCATAGTATAAGTATTACTTAGTAGGATTAATAAATGTTATAATTTTCTGATTGACAGTGATGCACTTTTTGTGTATGCCTATTTTTTTTTTTTTTTTAATAAACACTCACATGAAGCAAATTGTATTTCTTTAAATCATTTAAAATCTAATTAAATCTTTTTTGTAGAAATAACATGTAAAATAATGCTTATTATTGAAAAAAAATATTAATTATTTTTTTACGTCATTAGGTAGCCCGACTCCAATAACAGATAGTTTTTGTTTTCATGACCAATCACGAAGCAGGTTTCTTTGCCATTTTTAAATAAACAAAAACGGCAACGACAGTGTTGCCAAATTTAATAACTTTGTACCAGATTATAAGTTTTGAATTTCCCATTTTCGATATATATACCGTATATATATATATATATATATATATATATATATATATATATATATATATATATATATATATATATATATATATATATATATATATATATATATATTTTTTTTTTTTTTAAAATAGTAATAATTAATAAGAGGCAATAGGTTTTATGATGTCACTTATACGTCATATGTATCAGTGATGAAAATAATACTTTTGGCATCAAAGTAGGTGGAGCTAAAGCTACAACATTTTTCAAGGTCATGAAAATCTGCAAACAAATTTCCTATATCTTTGTCTTACTAAGTAATACTTATCTATGGGCGTAGTTAGCAAAGACTGGTGTTTGAGTAAGTTAGGTTTATTTGCTGGCTGTTATGCGTAGTTTTAACCTTTAAGTCCTGGTTAGGTTAAGTCAAACTAGTTTGTTAGATCTAACAAACTAGTTCGACAACCTAGATTGTAAAGGGTAAAACTACGCCTAACGGCCAGCAAATAGACCTAACCACTGCTTATTAAGTTTTGCATGTAGTATTTTACGTATTGCTTTTCTCTCTCTCAAATACTACTAAAAATAAATATATTGTAATGATTCGCATGAGCATCATTGTATGTTCATGTGGTTTCACCCGTAACTTTCACCCTGCAGTAGGTAATAACCTATGCACTGCCAAAGTACTCCTTATGTTATATTATTAGGAGGATAATATTATTTATTGTTCATTTATGATATACTTGTGTGTGTGATTGGTAATAAATCTGTTTCTCTATTTTACAGGCAGTATTTACTTTGTTAAAACTCTCAATTAAACGAAGCAGTAGTTAGATTTGTTATATACTTTGTCTGATACAAAACTGATATATTATATAGTCTGTTTCAAAATAATCTCTGGTAATATATTCTCAAGTACGGAACAAGTACGAACATATAGTCTGTTTCAAATTAATCTCTGGTGATATATTCTCAAGTACGAAACATTCCTGGCTAGGGTAAGTTCTATAGGCTTTATTATTAAATTCAGTTAGTTAATCAATTGTTAGGAATAGATAATCTGATACGATTTATCCTTCAGATTCCAGTGCTCGGATCACATTCCAGTGCTTGGATCACTTTGCAGTGTTCAGATTCCATACCAGTACTTGGATCACTTTCCAGTGCTTGGCTAGTTTCCAGTGCTCGGATCAGAATCCATTCTGTATCCGTTTCCAGCACCAGGATCAGTTTCAGTGCTGTATTCAATCCAGAGTCAGTCCATATATACAGGCTATAGACCATAGATAATCACAATACGCCTTGACGGGGTATTACTATAGAGGAAGCAAACACTGACTCAAACATATTCTGTAATTGGATAGTTGAGCAAGCTGTGAGCAGTTTCCTCTAGATAATCTTGCCAAGTTAAGTTATTCTTAAATAATTACAAGTATTATTTGTAATTGCTTAATCGTGCCAGTATTTACTGATTAAATATACATTTATTTATATCTGTATATCTAATCAGTCCTAAAATTATTATCTTATTTTGTAACCTAATTATAATCGAGCAAATCATTATTTCATTATATAATTGTATGCATATATTCACCCATATATTATAAGTGTGAGACACCGTATATATAAAATTATTTATAATTTTATATATATTCACCCCTTTAATTACCAATCTTGGTTCGTTAAAGTTTTGAAATATTCTTGTGTTGATTCATATTCATTAGTCAACATCATAATCTACATCAACATCCCGGTGTCAGTAAATAATCTGGTATTTACACACACATTTGGTGTATGCCCTGACAGCCGTGCCGACGGGTATAGCTGGCAGGTTATATAGTTGAATGTGTTGAAGCCAGAATTGTATATTCGTTAATTAAATTTGTATATATTCTTCAGGGTGCATTCTTATTCGTAGATCGTGTCCTGTGTTTTCCTGTAGTTAGTTTATTATATTGCTATATAATTTACTATATCTTTTGGAGTCACGAGAGGTTATTCATTGTTGGTTTGACATACGTACTTGGCACCTCTTCATTTAATTCGTCTGGGCCATAGATAAAGACGAAGAAGTTTAGCAGGGGAATCCTGTAAACCGGACCTGAGTGTCTGCGTTATTCGTTGTTATACAGAATTTCATTGAGTTGTTGGCGGGAGTGTTTGGATGAACTGTAAGTTGGTTGATCTTATCTTAGTATTGGTAGGGTGAGTCATCATCAGTAACCGTACTCTCACCTTAACATAATTGGCGACCTTGCCAGGATTGTCCTGCAGGCGCCTTGTTTTCATATTCGTTGGTTGAATTTGTCTTGTTGACTCTCGTGACAAATCTTCATCGAATCATCGGGGTTGAATATTGTTGTGTAACATTTTTTTTTTTTAAGTATTGTTGTTGGGTTGTCAGGGAAAACCACAGTACACTCTTAATATAGTATATTTACATTATACACAGCATAATGGCACAATCTCAAAACCCAGACATGTTAGAGTTAGATTCGATCGCGGATCTTGACTTGTCTGTGTCCTCTGACCGAGAGGGTACACAAGACCCGTCGACGGTAGATGTTCCATATAATCGAACCGCGGTATCGAGTCATGCCGATAACGCGTTTATTTTAGCGGAATTACAGCGATTACACGCGGCGCTTGGCGATTCTAACCGTCAATTAAGTCAATTGCGGGCCGAACGACGTAGTGAGCCGCAGATTGGTGGCTCATTTAAGGAGGAACAGCGACCTCCAGTAGAGCGGGTTCCGTTTCCATTCGCGAATGCGGGAACAGTAGAGTCGTCTCCGGTTCGGGAACATAAATTTGCGGGAACCAGTATAACTCGCGAACCGTTAGTTGGCGTGCGTTTCTCTTTGCCGTCTGTGGCGGAGAGAAATAGATATTCAGCGGTAACGTCCAGCGTGCGTATTCCGCCAGTTTCTAGTATGTTGACTTCATCAACATTCCCGACTCCTATTTATTCATCATCCATCATGACATCATCGTTGTCTGAACCTTACAGATCATTGCCTTTTCAAACTCTGCCCCCTAGCTCAGATAGTCGCCTTGATGCAATTGAAGATCAATTATCAATGGTCACACGATCTGTCAATATGCTGACACAGATAGTGGCCAAAGCATATAAGCCAAAGGCAGTACCTCCACGAAAGTTCAACGCGGCTAAAGAACATAATCTCCGAACGTTCTTCAAACAGTTCGAGAGATACTGCCAGGTCATGTATCCAGACCAGCCCGAAGACTGGATAATCGTCCTCGGAAACTTCCTCGAGGGTTCTTACAGTGACCTGTACGATCAAATTATTCGTGAAGAGATGGCTTATACTGCTATTAAAGACGCCTTGCTTCAATGGTGGGACTATGAGGCGGGAGTAAGAAAGGACAAGGCTTCGCAAGAGTTTATGCTTGCCAAACGGAAACCGGGCGAGAGTGTCAATATGTTCGCACTCAGGTTGGAACAGTTAGCAAACCGAGCCTACCCCGGTGTTTCCATGCGTGCCCATGACAATTTGCGACGGGCATTCCTACATAATCTGCCAGCAGTAGTGGAACAACGAATGCATGATTATATACTCAACCATGAGGGTGCAACTGGTCAGAAGATGCAATTTGATCAGATAGTCAGGTTGGCAAATCAGCATTGTAATGAGTTGTCAACCGAACAAATCGTCGAAGAACCTGAGGTAATAACTATTTCCCAGGTCAAAACACAACGACAGAAGAGCGATGCCTGGAGTGAGGCGGTCAGAAGATATTCTGACAGGCCAAGGAACTCTACTAGAGCTGTAGTTGAGTCAGCGCCTACCACACCGCCCAAGCCCGCAAATAATCGTTCAGAATATAGGAATAACCGTGGTAATGGTAATTCAGCGCCAAGAACCACTGGTAGATCATCAAAATCCGATTTCTTCTGCACGTATTGTGGAAAAAATAATCATACTCTCAGCGATTGCTATACTTATAATGATGTCTGCGCATATTGCAAACAGCAGGGGCATTCTGCAAAAGAATGTTCACAGACAAAGTCAAAGCAATCAAATAATCAGTCCTCACAAGCGGCTCGAACACATATAATGAAATGCCCATACTGCTCTGCATTACATCTGGGGAAAGATTGTCCCGGCCGTGGAAGTCCCCGATCTAAAGGTCGTGAAAGTCCATTGCCTCAACGAAATAATCAGCGGGGTGTAGTTAATAACACACGGAGTACACGTGACGACTCTCATTCAGAAGGAGCTAGTGGCGGAGCACAAGCTTTAAACTGAGTGACTCCGTAGCCATGGGTCAGGCTGCGGAGGTTAGTGATGGTAGCTCCAGTTCAGATGTATTGACCCAAAAACCAAGTGAGACTCCCGAAAATATTCAGATCCTATTTAATCGGGCTGACAGTCAACCCTTATATGTGGATGTCATCCTTGAGGGATATTCGGGCAGACCTTACGATTGCCTAGTTGATAATGGGGCATGTGTAAGCCTAATTAAATCTTCGGTAGTGGATGAGCTCATCGGTGTTCACAAACATGCTTCAACTATTCGAACGATTAGCGGCATTGGTCATACTGCCGTGAAAATTTCACATTTTGTTCTATTAAGTCTTCGTTTTAGGAGTGGCTTCAGTACCACTCAAACTGAATTCTACGTTGTCCCATCTCAGTTCCTGGAGGATTCGTTGGTGCTGGGTGTTCCTCTTTTACGAGCAAATAGTCTTCTCCCGGATATGTCTACATATCAGTTATTACTAAGGGATGAAGATAAGTTTCTCGTGGTAGCTTCAGATCCTACCAAAAGTAACACCACTATCGAACCACGAACAATCGAAAATATGGAGGTAGGAGCGCATCAGTGCGGATTTATTTCTATAAATCTATGTAATTTTACATATTCTCTCCAGAACTTCTATTTAGAAGGTCTGAGTGAGGAGAACTTTAATGTGCTACCCGGAATACTCAGTGAAGGCGATTCTTCAGTTGTAGCTGTTTACAACGGTAGCGAATCATCCAGATTCATACCAAAGGGATTCTCAGTGGGGTCTGCTTTTCCTATATCAGAGACCACTGATATTTCCATTTATAATATTCTGTCAAGCGAATTGGAAGATGCTTCTGTGCATGAAAACTATTGGACGCGAGATAAAATCATGGAAGAGTTTGAATTTTCGGATATTCAGTTGAATGATTCTCAAAAAGATCAGCTTATAAATCTTCTTCAAAAATATTCTGCAGTCCTCAGTACTGGAGATGATGACGTTGGGCTTGCTCATAATGTCCAGCATCACATTGAGCTTACGACCGATAGGCCCATTCATGTGCCGGTTCGGCGGTTCCAAGGACCACTGGCCCAAGAAATTGAGCGTCAGTGTGGTGAGCTTGAAGAGGGTGGAATTATTCGGAAAAGTTACTCTCCATATTCGGCTCCAGTAGTTCCTGTAAGGAAAAAGGACGGTGGTTTGCGTTTGTGTGTGGACTACCGTGCCCTTAACAAACATACTAAGGGAGACGCATTTCCTTTACCTAATTTAATCGATTCCATTTACAATATGGCAGGTGCTCAAATATTCACCACTATCGATTTAGTGCGTGGATATTACCAAATCGAGATGGCAGAAGGTAGTATAGAGAAAACGGCTTTCTCTACACCACTGTCACATTATGAATTTCTTCGTATGCCTTTTGGAGTGAAGGGCGGACCAGCCACTTTTCAGAGAGGTATGATGTTGGCTCTGTCGGGTATCCCATGGTCTGAGGTCATGGCTTATCTTGACGACGTAATTATTCGGTCCAGCACTTTCGAGCAACATATTGTCTCATTAGAAAAGGTATTACGTGCTTTAGATGCTAACGGTTTTAAACTAAAGCCGAGTAAGACAAAGCTATGTCGAGAGTCAGTTGATTTTCTCGGTCATCGAATAGATAGTCGTGGGATCTTGCCTCTTGAAAAAAATCTTTCGGGCGTGCTTGACTTTCCCGTGCCCAGTACGGTCAAACAACTTAGGCAATTTCTGGGGATGGTCAATTTTTATAGACGCCACATCCCACACTGTTCTTCGATAGCGAAACCCTTGTCTTGTCAAACTGGTGGCCGTACAGTACGATGGACGGAGGAGTGTCAGAAAGCTTTTGGCCAACTTAAATCATCGCTGGTTAGTCCAACTTTATTGGCTTTCCCAGACTATAGTCTTAATTCGTCGCCGTTGGAATTATTCGTTGACGCGTCTAATATCGGATCGGGGGCGGTGTTGTCACAGCAGCAGGGGGATGATAATCGACCCATCGCGTTCATTTCCATGACATTTTCCGATGCGCAGCGAAAATATTCCACTGTAGAGCGCGAGTTGGCAGCATTACGGTGGGCCGTCAAAGCATTGAGACCTTTCCTTTGCAATGAAAAAGAATTCATCATTTATAGTGATCATGAGCCGTTGCAGTACTTACATAATATGTCAACCGCAGATGGACGTATTGCACGGACATTAGAAGAACTTTCTGAGTATAATTTTCAAATTCGTCATATCAGCGGTAGGAAAAATATTCTTGCAGACGCCTTATCTCGTTCTCCAGTTCCCGCAGCCGAAGATGAGCCTTTAGATATTCCGATTGAAGAAATCTTCGAGGGAAATTACATCCCACCGGGCTTTAAACAGGTCATCATTCCTGGTGGTGGGGATTCCTTGTTCCGATGTTTTGGTTTTTGGGCAGAAGGTTCGGAGGAGGCACATGTGGAGATAAGAGAAACGCTGGTAAATAAATTAATTAAAGATCCTCGTAAATATAATCTCGGCGGAAGGAATCTGTTAAAGAAACTGAGATTAATGATTTATCCGGGTCAGGTGCCGATACCTGAAGTCATTCAAGTATTCGCGGACGTAATGAAGTGTAAGGTATTAGTGTATTATAATAGCGCCAAACCGTTAGTATATGGTGAGAAATACTCTGACACATGTTATCTTTCTTGTGTATCTGGGATACACTATAATTTATTAATTCCAGAAGGAACATCCGATTCCGCGAATGAAATAATCTCAATTAATTTAGTTAGAATACATTCTCAAACCAATTCACAAATACATAGTATATTACTACACAATTCGTCGGTGGATATAGACACTCTTAAACAAAAACAACACACAGATAGAGTTTTGAAGAGTTTAAGTAAAGTAGTCTTAAATAAAGTGCCAAAGATACAGTGGCCTAAGAACTTGACTGCATTCAAGCCGGTTGCTGAGCACATATTCATCACCGAGGGGTTGTTGTTGATTCAACATAGAGGGGAGGATAAATTCATCGTTCCTTTCTCATATATGGTTTCCTTAGCAACACAGTTTCACGTTGATTACGGACATCTGGGGAGAAACAAGTTATTATCTCTTATATATGAGGAACTTTGGAATCCTCGGGTCAATCAAATAGTCACTGACATTTGTAAGTCTTGTCCACATTGTCAAGTGTCTAAGACAAGCACAAATATTGCAAAGCCCCCTATGTTAAAAATAAAATCATCTTTCCCATATGAGTTATTAGCAGTTGACTTGCTGCAGTTGCCACGTACTCGTAGAAATAATAGTTATTGTTTAGTTGCTATTGACCACTTCTCCAAATTCATCAATGTAGTTCCCCTGGTCAATAAAACCAGTCAGGTAGTAGCAAATGCGTTCAAGCATAAAATCTTACCATGTTTAACACATATTCCCGATCGTCTTTTAAGTGATCGTGGTCTGGAGTTTATGGGAGAACCATTTGAAAAAGTATTACAAGAATTTGGGATTAAACATGTGGTAATCTCCAGCCACATGCCACAATGTAATGGGGTTACTGAACGTGTCAACCGTACATTGTTACAGTTATTAAGAACATTGGCTCAGGATAATCCATCAAATTGGGATGATCAATTGCCTCAGGCAGTTATTATATATAATAACACTTGGCATTCAGCTATTGATGCCACACCATCAAATATTCTTCTAAGAACCGCACATTCTTTTCTTAGCAATCCGTGCTTGCAGCAGTTTTGGCGAGACTCTTCAAAACACTTTTCTCCATATAGTGTAGGTAGTAAAGTGGCATATAAAGTTCACATGCCAGGTAATCTCGTCATAAATAAATTCAAAGCACGATATGTAGGACCATTCATTATTCGTAAGGCACATGATAATAACCTAACATATGAAATAGTTAGGATGAACAACCCAAAATCAATTATTCGAGCTCATTATGCGCAGCTACGTCCATGGTTGGAAGTCCCTCGATATTTACGAGATAATCATCATTTCAAACAATTGCTTTCATCGGAGTTGCAGGAGGATAGTTCAACGACTCAAGTAATAGAAATGAACGAGGAATCTGAAAGCCTGGACAATGATCATAGTCAAGTTGTTGAGCCGGATATATTCGATTCATCAGAATCGGATTTTGAAGAGAATGATTTCTTGGGGTTCGAAATAAATTCGCCATTATCAATAGACGAATATGTTAGTTTAGGTAGTAGATATTCGCAAGTTAGGATTCCTGATATTACAGTACCAGTCACAACTAGGTTAGAAACATTTCATATATCGCCTTTCCAAAACATTAATCGAACACCTACAATTACATCTATGCACACTACTCATGTGGTTCCTGGTTGCCAGTCGGTGGAAACATGTTCGAGTGGAAATCAGGTGGTGGGTGAGAGTGGTGTTGAGGTTCGTGTGAATGACATGTATGAAAGGGACTCTAATTCAACAATTAATTCTACTATTGGAAATAATCGTCGTATGTCAGCTGATTTTGCAATTCTTCGTTTTCTCTGTCGAAGTACAGGGGAGTCAGTTGTCAGTGAGAATGGTTTAACATCTGAAGGGGATTCAGATTCACAATCTTTATGTGAATCAGTTTTTGAAGGTTTTACTGAGGGAAGGGGAAATATTCGCGATATTAGGGATATTCTTAATCCTAATTCATCCTCATATAATCTTGGTTTTCCTGAGGACACTTTATCATCTATTGGTGAACATAGCGAAACTATGGAGTGCACTCTTGATGAATATATTGAAGATTCATATATTCTTTCCCCTGAACTTGAAATGCGAACCAAGGTTGTTGACACTATAGTTACCACAACCATTAGTAATGTGGTAGGTCCCAGAACCCGTTCACATGGCCCAGTTCCTGATCATATTCATGTTCTCACAAATCCCTTAGAGTATAAGAGAAAGTAATATCATTTCTATATTGCATGAAAATAATAACCTTTATTATTAAATAAAATTCCCATACAAGAACAGTTGTACATAAAAGTTAATTTATAGCTTGTGTTGCAAAAATCTAAGGTATTATTTTATTTTAAGAATTTATTAATTTATATTTGTTTCCAAACTATAATTTATGTTGGTTTACGGATTTGGTTTATAAGAAACGCATGGTACCTATGCTTATTTACCCTATTTATCATATTCTTTATACTTTTCTATGATATAGGTGCATATTAACATTGCTATGTTGTGCTTTATAAAATCGGTTGATGCTATGTGTTCATTGCACGATATTAAAGTATTATTGTGCGCATTAGAGAAAAAAAAAAACTAGGTTGATATTTTATTATGCAAATTGCTAGTTGTCTTTATTTATATGTATTAATGTACTAATGCTTTGAAAACCTTTTCAGTGTATTATTCATTTATTTTTCATTGCTTTGATAAAATTGTAACGGATATCTACAAGTATTTATTGTCTCTTTCCAGATGATACATATTCTTGTTATTGGAGATTCGGAGGTGATTGCTTTCCGGAGGGCCGCTGAGGAGCTGGAGAGGAGGTACTTGGCTGCGTTTACCTTTGATGCCGTACCTGGGAGAAGTATTATTGATGGCATGCAGGCGTTACGTCAAATATTCGCACGCCACATGGATATCGTACTTGTGTTGGGCCTTACATGTTATTCCTGGCATAAGGTTCCCATGGTTTGTTCACCTCATGTTAAACTGGTGACAAACAATCCCAACGCGCGGTTAGAATCCGTTGCCCAGTTTATGCAGGAGGCACACCATTTTTGCAGTATGGTGAATCCTCGGGTAAAAATGTTCTTAGTATTACCTAGTGTAAAGAATATTTATAACTTTAATGTTTCCATCATTTCTAAGAAATATTCGAGTCAGGCTGCGCAACTGTTGTCCGACATGGATAAGGATTTCAGGTTTGCAAAGACGCATTTGGTTAGTACTGCTCGTAAGATATATTCGGATCAGCAGTTGTTGCATAGCGAGGAATATTCGTGGAGGGGTAAAAATATTCTAATGATTCACCATGCACTTAACCATTTTGTACGGGACATTTGTCGAGGTACTACTCGATGGGCTCCACATGCGAAGTTTTTAAAGGGATTGAACGATGACTTCATTTTCCCTGAAATGGTGAGCGATGGGCTACACTATACGCCTCATTGTGTCATCATGTTTTTTGAAAGTATTGAGCCCTATTGTCGTTGGCTCAGAGTTCGGCCATCACCATCGGCATTGCCTAGTCCTGCACCGGAGAGTTTGCCTGTCCCTGAAGTAGCAACTTCATCGCCTTCTCCAGACTCTTCAGCGGTGGAGGAGAAAGAGATAGTCGTAGATAATGTGGTTGTACCGCAAAGTGAAAATATTCGTGAGGAAACGGAGTTAGCTGTTGCTGGTGGAAGTCAGTCTTCCGAAACCGAGTCCACGCCATCGGACGATTCGGTAATCACAGTCATTTCCACTGTCACTACTTCTGTGCGGTCACGGCAGACTGTACAGAGTTCATCGTTAACACCAGCAGATAATCGGAGACTCTGGTATTATTTAAAAGGAGTGGAACGGTTGTTTATTGCTCCGGACACGCCACAAGAAATGAGATCAGCAGTTTGTAGTGTGGCGAGAGACATGCTAGATTTAATTGAAAGTGGAGATGAAGAACCTTCGTGGAGTGCGTAAATTTATGATACCCATATATTCGTGTTCGTGTTTTATATAAAAATATGATACTCAGACGGTGTGTAGGGTGTATTTTACGTAACTCTGTTTTCATTTTTATTTAATGGTACATAAAGGCGTTATTGTTTTGGTATTTATATATTCACACATTGTGTGGATATTATGTATATAAAAAGGTAATATTTCTATAAACTTTTGGCTTAGAGTCATAATTTTAAAGTAAATATTCGTTGTATTATGTTTATGTTCCATTTTTTTTACATTGTATTTTCCATGTTAATAAAAAAAAAAAAAAAAAAAAAAAAAAAAAAAAAAAAAAAAAAAAAAAAAAAAAAAAAAAAAAGGAATTTTTTTTTTTTTTTGGATAATCTTATCTACTTTTTGTATTGTATTTTTTTTCTTTAAAATGATTTATGTAATTGTTTTGATGATTTTTTTTTGTTTTCATTACATATATATTTATATGTTATTTTCCCTTTGACTTGATTGGTTGGAGGAGGTTGCTCGCGGCTGCTCATGGTTCGTCATTTTGTTGCATTGAAATGTATTATCGCTCGCCTGTCTTAGGTGTAGGTTTCTTTCTTTTCTTCCATATGTATGTCTGTAGTATGTGTGGTTGGTGAAAGAAAAGGAGCTTTTCTTTGGTGGTGGGTAATGTAATAATTCGCATGAGCATCATTGTATGTTCATGTGGTTTCACCCGTAACTTTCACCCTGCAGTAGGTAATAACCTATGCACTGCCAAAGTACTCCTTATGTTATATTATTAGGAGGATAATATTATTTATTGTTCATTTATGATATACTTGTGTGTGTGATTGGTAATAAATCTGTTTCTCTATTTTACAGGCAGTATTTACTTTGTTAAAACTCTCAATTAAACGAAGCAGTAGTTAGATTGTTATATACTTTGTCTGATACAAAACTGATATATTATATAGTCTGTTTCAAAATAATCTCTGGTAATATATTCTCAAGTACGGAACAAGTACGAACATATAGTCTGTTTCAAATTAATCTCTGGTGATATATTCCTCAAGTACGAAACACTAGGAGTTATTTTATTATTAAATTCAGTTAGTTAATCAATTGTTAGGAATAGATAATCTGATACGATTTATCCTTCAGATTCCAGTGCTCGGATCACATTCCAGTGCTTGGATCACTTTGCAGTGTTCAGATTCCATACCAGTACTTGGATCACTTTCCAGTGCTTGGCTAGTTTCCAGTGCTCGGATCAGAATCCATTCTGTATCCGTTTCCAGCACCAGGATCAGTTTCAGTGCTGTATTCAATCCAGAGTCAGTCCATATATACAGGCTATAGACCATAGATAATCACAATACGCCTTGACGGGGTATTACTATAGAGGAAGCAAACACTGACTCAAACATATTCTGTAATTGGATAGTTGAGCAAGCTGTGAGCAGTTTCCTCTAGATAATCTTGCCAAGTTAAGTTATTCTTAAATAATTACAAGTATTATTTGTATTGCTTAATCGTGCCAGTATTTACTGATTAAATATACATTTATTTATATCTGTATATCTAATCAGTCCTAAAATTATTATCACATTTTGTAACCTAATTATAATCGAGCAAATCATTATTTCATTATATAATTGTATGCATATATTCACCCATATATTATAAGTGTGAGACACCGTATATATAAAATTATTTATAATTTTATATATATTCACCCCTTTAATTACCAATCTTGGTTCGTTAAAGTTTTGAAATATTCTTGTGTTGATTCATATTCATTAGTCAACATCATAATCTACATCAACATCCCGGTGTCAGTAAATAATCTGGTATTTACACACACATTTGGTGTATGCCCTGACAGCCGTGCCGACGGGTATAGCTGGCAGGTTATATAGTTGAATGTGTTGAAGCCAGAATTGTATATTCGTTAATTAAATTTGTATATATTCTTCAGGGTGCATTCTTATTCGTAGATCGTGTCCTGTGTTTTCCTGTAGTTAGTTTATTATATTGCTATATAATTTACTATATCTTTTGGAGTCACGAGAGGTTATTCATTGTTGGTTTGACATACGTACTTGGCACCTCTTCATTTAATTCGTCTGGGCCATAGATAAAGACGAAGAAGTTTAGCAGGGGAATCCTGTAAACCGGACCTGAGTGTCTGCGTTATTCGTTGTTATACAGAATTTCATTGAGTTGTTGGCGGGAGTGTTTGGATGAACTGTAAGTTGGTTGATCTTATCTTAGTATTGGTAGGGTGAGTCATCATCAGTAACCGTACTCTCACCTTAACAATATATATATATATATATATATATATATATATATATATATATATATATATATATATATATATATATTATATATAATATATATATATATATATATATATATATATATATATATATATATATATATATATATATATATATATATATATATATATATATATATATATATATATAAAATAAAAAATTTAATTTACTTCCGAACTTCTTTTAAAAGTTTATTACTTATTCCTGAAAGTTAGTGAAAATGGAAATTAAAAAAAAAAAAAAACCTGTATTTATTCTCAGATGTAACTTTTTTTTTTATTTTTAAAAAATATAGTATCAATTGGAACAAATTTTGGTATCAGGCAAATCAAATAGTAAAATTTTTTTTTTATTTTTTTTTATACAATATACCATCACTCACATGCAAGTGCCCTTTCGAGGAAGGTGCATTATTTAAAAAAAAAAAAAAAAAAAAAATGCTTATATAAAACTAACGCAAATCCTCAAGTGGGTGCAGACAAGAAAGCAAGATTAAATGCAGCATAAAAAACAGAAGATGTAGAGTTCCACAGAACAGATGTGGCTGGAAAGGAGGTATCACAATGAGCAAGCCTGGAGTTTGCAATACTCAAATAATGTTCATGTGCAAGTAGGGCACCACTTGTGCTATGAGGGTGACACAATGGGTGGTGGAATCTGAGATATCAACTCCCATGAGCAGCTGCTGTGATAGTACCTATAGAAAAGAGACAGTGAACCATCATCACGTTACAGAGAAAGGAGGTCAAAGGAGTTTGAAAATGGTGGACAGTTTATTAGTTTTTGGACTTAGACTCAACTGTGTCCAAAAGAAGGGTGAAACTGAAGCCCCACACCCCCCCAAAATGTGCTAACAACATTCCATACATTCCATACATTCCATATAATTGAAATAACTGCTCAGAAAATAAAAATTCCTGCAACCTGAAAACCTGAACAGAAAACCCACACATCAATAGTATTATAATAAAAATAAGAATTTTTATATTTATTATAATTATTACTACTACTATTTCAACATACCTTAACGCCATCCCAAATCTTTTCTTCAAAGGAGTCTTGAGGAAATAATTTGAACGTGTCATTATCAACAACATGAGTTGAGATGGGCTTCAATACTATTTCCTCCTGAAGGTGTGATGGTATTGAATCCTCATTTTCATTATCTTTTAATAATTAATATAATTAGTCTATATAAATTTTAAGGTATATATATATATATATATATATATATATATATATATATATATATATATATATATATATATATATATATATATATATATATATATATATATATATATATATTTTTTTTTATATTTGAGGATTTTTAAATTTAAAGTTTGATTTTCTTCAGATTTTTTAACTTTACGAATGTTTGCTAAAAAATTGTTACATTTGGCATTATTAAATACAATAGAAAATATTATACCTAGATTTTTATACTTACTTTCATTTGACTTCTTCTGAAAATTAAATCTGAACATTTTACAATTTCCATAAAATGATAAACTCACAATTTTTTCTTCTAATATATAATTTTTATATATATATATATATATATATATATATATATATATATATATATATATATATATATATATATATATATATATATATATATATATATATATATATATATATATATATATATATATATATATTAGTGAGCAAACTGGTTAATAACTCTTTTGCTATTTTAGCAATATTCTTTTAGATCACCATATATATATATATATATATATATATATATATATATATATATATATATATATATATATATATATATATATATATATATATATATATATATATATATTATCCCCACTATATCTATTCATCACCTTACCTAAATAAAAATTAACCTCCCTCCCTCTCAATATAAGGCCATCTAGACTTGACTGGCTAAAAAATATACTGTAAATGACTAACCACTGACTAGCTACTACACCAGAACCAAAAAAAAAATTAAGAACAAGTAAAATCAAATACATCATAGTATTTAAACATCATCATCATACCCCAATCGCTACCATATGCCCTTATCATCAATAATTCTACACACAAAATGATACAATAATCCAAAACAAACCTCTAGAAATTTCACTCACAGATCATATATATATATATATATATATATATATATATATATATATATATATATATATATATATATATATATATATATATATAATATATATATATATATATATATATATATATATATATATATATATATATATATATATATATATATATATATATATATATATATATATATATTAGTGATGGCTTCCACATTCGTGAAGCATTCTCATCAAAATTAACATCCACATTTGCGAAATTTCAACATCTGCATCCTCACTTTCAAAAATTCAACATCCGCATCTTGAAAATTTTGACTTTTGGAAGGCACAAGAAATTGGGATTACATGATATAACTATATGTATAATTTTTTTGAGAAATAACTTTCCTGAATATTTTAATAAAAAAAGTATATAGAAATATGAAAAATAATATTTTTTTTAAATTTTAAAATTGTGGGTGATAAAAAAAGGAAATGGGTAAAAAAACTAACCAATTGATATTATTTAAAAATGGCTATTCCTGTAGTGCTTTTTTTAAAAAATTGAATAAGAATAGTATTATAGATTATCTAGAAATAATTTGAAGAAAAAAATTGTTTGGTCATGTATTTGGACATGTGCATTTTAGCAAAATTTATACAAATTTTTCAGTATATTTCCTTGGTCAAAATGATTTGAAAATTGACATGTAGATATTTAAACATCAATATTTATTTTGTTATATTGACTGCCAAAAAAAATTTGAATTATCACAAATATCCTGTAATCAAGGAATGTCAAATTTTTTTCAAAAAAAATAATATTTTTAGGCATAACTTTTTTCCTACTTATGACATGTTCATAAAATTTTCATTGGTTGTATAATTGGGTGAGATACACATTTTTTATTTAGAACAATTTTTTGTATACCAATGATTTTGATGCTGTACACAGGAACTTCATCAAAAAATTTTCCTATGTACAGTACCAAATGCAGAAATGGCCCCCATGCTGTAGACTGTACAAATATGGAGAAGCTCATTCATGCACTGATTCAAGTATAGTACAGAGATCTGAAAATCAACAGACTGCTTGAAACTAGTAGACTCAATGCCAAAGTGTGTTCAAATGAAATGCTGCTTAAATATAGAGGAGGTCATATGCTTTACTAATAGGGATGGGCAGGATATCCAGTTATGATCCAGTTATTCAGGCTTCTTTTTTGTGTTCAGCTATCCAGTAAAAATGAAATTCCTAATAAGAACTAAAATTTTCAAATTATAAAAATATACAATATGTTTTATAATTTTCTTAATTCTATATAACTATTTTTGGTTTATGTTAAATTAATATAGATATGTTTTCAAAAATTTATAAACTTGTCCACATAACTACAAACTTTTAATAAATTTCAGTTTTTCAAAAAAATTGCACAGGAAAGGTGGCCTTGGAGCAACTGACTTCTGATCTATCTCTATTTCAAATTGGGGCAGAGAAAACATAGTTATTTTCAATGCCTCAGAAACTCAATTCCTCCATCATACCACTCATCACAATCTTCCACACAACTAAGATATCTTCTTCAAAAACACACAACTCAAACCTTCATCTCTCCTTAATATTCTTACTCTTAGTTTCTCTTTCTTGTGACCTTTTTTTGAAAAGATCATATTACCATGGATATTACCATAGTATAAGTCGGTCTGAGTTTCGATTGTTAAAAAAATCGAAAATCTTCGGAGAAGCCTTTCAAGAGAGTTGCCAGAGGTACTTTACACACAATTATTATTACTTCTTTTTCTTGACTTTCATAACCTGAACTACCGACCTAAAAAGAGGCCTTTTTGAAAAGATCATATTACCATGTATAAAAATATGATTAAAATAAAATATATTACGATATAAAAAATAGCATAGTATAAGCCAAACGAAGATTTTAAAAACGTTGAAACCTATGAAACTCTGAATAATTGAAAATAATTAATTTTCTTCACACAAAACAAATTATTGATCCGAAAATGCTAAAATAATTATCCAAAATAATTTGCAAACAAATCTATTTGCGTAATATTTACAAAAGATTTTTATTCTAAAAGAAGGTCTTGGCTTTAACTCCTCCAATTTATTTACATCACATGACCACTCATATTTGCAGTTTGCTGCAGCGAAAAAAATGGAATATCAAGAGGGACACGCTTGAGGGACAACTTCGCTTTTAGGATCTTCAATATTCTTAAAAATCTTGACCATGGAACACCCTCAAAGTTCATCGGTTCATCCCATGGTTCATCCTCATGTGAAGTGTTGCCATTCTAAATATTTTTCTTAGTTTAGCAGTATTTTTAAAAGTATAGTGAACAGCATAAAACCGATAAAACTTAACTAATAAATTTCCATATAATATATATATATATATATATATATATATATATATATATATATATATATATATATATATATATATATATATATATATATATATATATATATATATATATATATATATATATATATATATATATATATATATATATATATATATATATATATATATATATATATATATATATATATATATATATATATATATATATATATATATATATATATATATATATATATATATATATATATATATATATATATATATATATATATATATATATATATATATATATATATATATATATATATATATATATATATATATATATATATATATATATATATATATATATATATATATATGTGTATATATATATATATATATATATATATATATATATATATATATATATATATATATATATATATATATATATATATATATATATATATATATATATATATATATATATATGCTCAGTAGACATTTGATTCTTTTTTTCCCGTTTATCTCCACATTTTTCTTAAACTGGAGTAATAAAGTATAGGATCAAATTTATTTACACACCATACACTATATTACAGATGATTATATTCTTTTTTAACTAAAGGAAAAAATGACATCCACGCAAGTTGGCCTTAGAGAATTCAAGAGGGATTAGTTACAGAAATAGTTTCTCATCTGACCTTCTCTCATCATGGGCAATGATGTAGCTTGTTTTCGTGTCTCTGGAGTCTTTTTCAATTCTTCATCTTAGATCTTAGGTTCTCTTGCCATTCAATGACTAAATTCATTTGTTGTGTTTATGCCTCTCCAAACTCAACTGAGTTATCCCAAATTATTCTACCATCCAAACTCCACATTGTACATTTTTATTATTCTCTTTTTCTCTTAAATCATCATTTTAAATGATTTCAATATTCACCACCGCAAGTGATTATCAAAATAAATCGACGAACTTGCCTTATATTTATTTGTCCAATATGACCTTAAGGAGAAGGTGCATCTCGATATCTACCTGTATCCCTGATCGCCTTGAAGGAAGACACAACATTCTGAACTTTTTGTTAACTTTTAATCCTTCTTCTATACTGATAAACTTTGACCACCTCTGGGTTCCTATGATTACCTTCTTTTCTCTGTATCAACTTCTATCTCTTCAAGTCTTCCACTGGAAAGACCCCCGACAATTGCGTGGAAACATTTTTCACATTTCGGTACCTAAAACTGTTTGAACTTGCGGTCAAACTTTTTTGATTTAACGTAGAATATTTATTGAATGGTCTCTCGGGGCGCTCAGGGCCCTTGTATATGGTACATTCTATATTTTTTACTTTCAACTACACCTAACAATCCTTGATTTGACCAAAGTTTACCCTATATATAATATAGGATAAACTTTGGATAAACTATAGGATAAACTATCTCAGAAGGTATATTGTCTTTAAGAATTACTGTTGTCTTCAAGCTCTAAAAATTCATGCAGCATATATTTTATTCCAGGATCTTGCAAAACTATTCTCCGTAACTCTAAAATCTCATTTCATTCTAGGACATGCAATAATATTTCTATTTCCTTTTCTGGCACTTTACAAAAAAATTGTTAGCTCTAAGTTTACTATTAAACCTTTTCCTCTAATTCCACCCTATACAATTTAGGAGCTGTTCCTCTCCTCCAATTCTTCTTCAACTCATTTATGCCTAACATTGCCATTCCATTTCTTCTAAATATATCACTGTTCTCTCTAAGAAGGTGTACGGTGCTGATGGTATCCCCTTTGTGGTTCTCAAAACTTGTGCACAGTAAACATGGTACTTGACATAAATATTTTAAGACTTCATTATTATCCCTTTGCCATATAAAAATCATTACAATTTATAATATCTAATGCAAAACATGAAGAAATTTAGATAAATAAAACTACATGGGCCTATCAAGACAGTTCTTGTCAAAAATCGTCATTATTGCTATTTGCTATGAATAGCTCGTAATAGATTTAACTTTTCATAGCGAATTAACATAATGGTTCTAACATAAATAAATACATCAATGAAGCTATCATGCTATACCAAATTAATGACACTTCAAAGGATCTTTAAAAATATTCATCAAAATGCATAATATTTGAATGCTGGGTCAATCACAATGTACTTTGATTTTTATATTTTTATATAACTTTTTATAAACACTTTGAAGAAGTTCTATTAATTATATTTCAAAATTTAACCACTCTGTTGCTGAAAACAAAAAGCTTTCTCACATCCAAATGAAATTCTTTCTTCATATTTTTTGGTGATTCCTGGTAAGCCTATTATAATTTAATAAAAAGAATTTACATCTACATTGTCAACTGAATAACACATTTTGAACATCTGAGTCATATCCCCTTTAAAAAATCTATCTTCAGAAAACATCCCCATTTCTTTAAGCGATCAATTTAACTCCTGTTTTCAAATTCAAAAATTACTTTTATTGAGCTGTGCTGCCCGGGCATGCCCCGTTATACTAGACAAGGAGTCCAAAACCACAAATCGGTTCAGAACTCAATCAGAGGTATAACATAACCATAATTGAACTTTCTAATCACCACTTTTCTTTTATAATTAACACTACGGTTTATTATTTCAGACGTTCTGTTACCCCTTTATGACTTCTAAGCACAGTTCAAACACTTTTAATTTACTTAAATCACACCTAAATAAGACTAATTAGCCTAATTAGTCTTTGGTTGACACTTGTTAGCTCATAGACTATGGTTAACTTATAAAAAGTTCCCACTTGCATCATTGCGTGTAAATAAAAAGAAGAAGAAGAAAACCGCTTATTCGTGTTTCCTTTAAAATAGAACCATTGTATGTATATAAAGTTTTCATTAAATTTGATTTTTGTTTTGTTTTTGTTTCGTCTACCTTTGTGATTTCCTCATCTAAGTACACAGGCTCGCCATTTTAGACTTAAGACTCAAAGTTTTCGTAATTTATAAAATTTGTTTGATCTTCCATTTTCTTTAGCTGAAGTTTAAACCAAATAACGTTGGGTGAATTGATGTTTGTTATTTAGTGTTCTTGCTTTACTTTTGGAAGCACATAGCTTTATACAATGCATCTCCAATGTAAATTAATTATTGAAACTAAATTGAGATAAAATTAGAGGCCTAGGGTACCGTGGCAAGGCCTGTGCTGCTTTACAGCTTGGGCACTCTTTGCTTAAATCCTAATCTTTTTGATTATTGGTTACATTAGTCTTAGCTGGCAAATTTAGGTAGAAACTCTGGTAATAGCTGACAAATTTAGGTAGAAACTCTGGTAATATGAGGGTTAGGGTATGGTACAGTTAGGGTAACTGATTTTCATCCATTTTTTTTTTCTATTTTTGTAAATATTCAGTTTGTCTCAGCTGGTATTTTTATTATTCAAAATATAAACTGAAAATGTATATTAAAAAAACTATTTAAATGTGGGTGAAAATCAAATTCGCTAAATTAAAATGTACTTAAGGTAGTAAAAAGAGATTTTGAACATCATAAAAGTTGGGTGTCATCTGCAACTTTGACAACATTGTGTAAGAAATTGAGCTGAGGGAGATAATAAGAAAGTATATCAATACTAATGTAGGAATATATCAATACTAATTTAACAAACTAGTTTGGCTTAACCCAACCTTGACTTGAAGGGTAAATATATGCTAATGGTTAGTAAATAGGCCTAACCTAAATAAAAAAATTTAAATAAATAAAAATAAAAATTATTTTTTAAGTTTAAAATATCTAATATCAATATTTTTTTTAGTTGTCAGTCTCTGCTTATATTATTATAAGGCATAGGAATATTCAGTTCAGTCAATCTAATATATGATTTTTAATACTTTAACTATTTTTAAATTTATTGAATTTGATTTTTTCTCAAATTTAAAGTTATTCCTCAATATTTTATAAAAATAAATTTTCAGTTTATATTTTGAATAAAAAATTATTTAATGCGGCTGGAAACTGGGCGATAAAACCACAGTACAGAAATTACAGTAGGTGAGAAGCGTGGAGAGCTCCGGGCCACAACATATTAACTTTTAATTTTTTTGCTAAAAATGTTACAAATATATTAAAATTTATATTACAAATATATTAAAATTAGGAATAAAATCCATAAAGGTAATTTTTTAGTTCAGATTAAGCATATAATATGGAATTTAAGTACCAGGGGAGAATTTTTTTTACTCAATGAAATATGGAAGAGCATTTTTATTGAATAAAATATTAAATACTTAAAAATATTCATATAAAAATTTTTAAAAACATCATATTAGAATATACTTAAAATAGAGACAGTTAGGAGTCACAATGCCTATCAAGACTGTCCCAGTAAAAAAAAATTTTTTGCTCATCTTATACCTAACTTTCCCTATACAAATAATCAAGCAAACCATACCATTCTCATGCAATATACAAATATACAGTTTACTAAACTATCATAAATAAATGAGTCATCTAAACTCTTAAGCTAACATGCAAAATCAATGATACTATAAAAAATTATCAAAAATACTTAATAAAATATATTACCTAAAAAATTAGTCAGTCACACTATACCTTAATTATCCATATATTGTTCAGCCTCTTAAAAATTAAAGCAGTTACTAATCGGTAATTCCTTATAGTAGACCATTTCAAAAATTAACTATTTTATTGTTAAAAAATACTTTCCTGTATCTAGATGACATACCTTCTTTATATTTTTTTTTAATGGCCCCTAACATGCTTATTTGGATCCAGTAAAAAGAACTTACCTCTAAATCGTCAATCAATGAAAACATTTTGAAAACCTGAATTATATCACCTCTCAAAAATCTTCTTTCTACAGAAAATATACCTAGTTCTTTTGACCTATCCTTATAACTTTTGTTTTTTAAAACCAAAAATCAGTTTGATCTGTATTGTACTGCCTTCAGTTTATTATGTCTTTTCCTAAATAAAGAGTCCATACCTGTGCACAGTATTTAATCAGTAGTCTAATATAACCATTATAAAGCTTACATATCACCTTCCTTTTATAATTAATTTTGCTGTTTATTATTCCTAGCATTCTGTTGGCTCTGTACTAGCTTCTAAACACTGTTTTGACATTTTCAAACTACCACTGACAATCACACCCAAATCTTTTTCTTTATCCATAGATTTAAGCCATTCCCCTACATTTTGTGATTGAAATTCTTATTAGAATAACCTACATGAAAAACCTTGCACTTTTTATTATTAAAATTCATTTGTCACTTTTCAGCTCAACCAAGAAGCATATTGAAATGTCCTGCACCCCTCAAAATTTTTAACAGGATAGGCCAGCTTAGTATCATCAGCAAACTTAGAAATTAAACATTTTATTCCATTATACAAATTATTAATATAAATTAAGAATAGGAGGCCCCAGTGCAGAAACTTGAATCCTACTCTTTACCAGCTCCCATGATGATTTATTGCCATTTAATACTACACAGACTTGTCTCCTCTATCCAGTTTTGAACAATCACTCCTAAATCACAGAGATAATTTGTAAATCAGCTTATGTGGTACCTTATCAAAAGCTTTGCTAAAATCAAAATATACAATATCAACTGGCTTCCCTTTGTTAATGCAATCAGCAATATACTCCATAAATTTCAAAAGATTTGTCAGAAATGATTTACCTTTCCTAAAACTATGTTCAGAATCTTGCAAAATCTTATTGTCAACAATACTTTTCTATTCAACTTTTCATTATTTTTTCTAGAACTTTAACTACCAAGGAGGTTAAACTAACTGGCCTGTGGTTTCCAAGATAATCCCTGCTACCTATCTTATAAACTAGCACCATATAAGTCTGTTAATCTTATTGCTATAAAATTAAAACTCTTGCACCATTCAATCTTAAGTACTTTTCTATTCAACTTTTCATTATTTTTTCTAGAACTTTTACTACCAAGGAGGTTAAACTAACTGGCCTGTGGTTTCCAAGATAATCCCTGCTACCTATCTTATAAACTAGCACCATATAAGCAATTTTCCAATTCTCTGTTGTCTCACAATACTTAAGAGACCCATTGAATATTAGATATAAACCATATGCAATATTATTAATGCCCTCAGGACTTTAGGATTCTTCCATGTATACCATTAGGACCTGCAACTAATTAAAATCAATATGAAGTAAATCTTTTAATCTCCTCACTTTCAATATTGAGATGCAAAACTACCTCTACTCTGTTCTTTGATGTAACTTATCATACCTTTCATGTGTAAATATTGATTACTAATTCTTCATCAGAGCTAACTCTTTATCATTATCTTAAGATCAATCTCTTTATTATTATTATTATTATTATTATTATTAGTAGTAGTAGTAGTGGTAATAGTATTAAATTCATAAAAACTAAAGAATTTTAGATCTTTATTTTTTTTCCTTGCCAAGTTAATTTCTGACTGTCTTTTAAACCTTCTTATCTCCTGATTTAATTTATTTTTTATTCTCCTATAAGTTTCTAAATCCTTGATACTGTTACTGTCTTTGAATCTCTGGAACCATTTACATTTATCCCAAATTTTATCCTTTATCTCCCTACCCCAACAATGGGATTTCTACTATTTTCCCTAGTTGCTCTGACTGAAAAACATTCTAAGTGAAATTTAATCCAAGGTTAATTTGAATGTTTCTTGTATTTGAAAACTCAAATACCTTATTCCAGTCAATGGCTCCAAGTATGTTTTTGAATATATTAAAGTCTGCACTTTTAGTCTAAAACTTTTACCTTGTTTTCTGCTAAATGTCATTTAGCTCACTGTTATCATATTATTAACCAAAGAATCATCATTTACAAATTTTAGGTCTAATAATGCAGTATATCTTGTTACTTTGATATATATATGAAAACATTCAATAAGTTTAATATTTATCCAAAAAAGGTCAAATATGGTAGTATCAGGTAATACTGATTTTTATCCTTTCTCAAGTTGAAAATTTTGAAATTTTTCCCCCAAATCTATTACTGAAATAGGCAGACATTTTTTTTTTACTTTCTCAATTTTACTTTGTCATCTATTTTTCCTAGAATAACAATGCTACATAGCCGAAACTTAATCTGCAGTGGTTACATTTTTCCCCAAAATTCTTAATAAAATGGCAGTTATACATTGTTTTTCCACATTTGTTTTAAATGATATACTAGTATTACTAATTTGTATTAATAATAAACATTTCTGCATAGCCTAAGTTTAAAAAATATGCAGTGGTTCCTTTTTGCTCAGAGCATTTTTTTAACATTACAATTTTCAAAATTTTAAAAAAAAAATTCATGTGTAAATGTCCATAGACTACATGAAAGCATTCAGGAATGCTGATTTAACTCAAAATAGTTTTAAATAGTTAAATCAAGTAAAGCTTATTTTTCATCTATCTGTCAAAAGGCAATATCTTAGAAGGGGACATGGTCTAACTAAATAAAATATTTTCATCTTTTTGATAATACTGAGATCAATAAATTCTTTAGAGTAGACCATGAAAGTGAAACCAAGTGTTATGATAAAAAATTTATATAATCATTCAGTAATAGATCTTAAAATTTTTTGAACGATTGCCACAGGCAATCATTGAGTGTTATTCACTTGCAACATTTAAGAAAAGACTGGATAGGTGTATGGATAGTTCTGGCATCATATTTTGAGTCTAAGATTAATTGGTAGAATGGGAGTTAGTAATTAGAGTTACCTGAGTGTGGTAAATATGATTATAGTCTAAATGACTGACAACCATATAAAGATATTGATATTAAGCTGTATTTTTTAAAGCATTTAAATATACTTGTTTTTATAATTTCAGTAATGTATAAATAAAATTACTTATTATAAATATCCTTAAATATTGCCAGTTGATATTTTTATTATTTTTATTTATTATTACTGGTAATATATTTCAAATTCCAATTATTGTAATAGTATTTTTATTTAATTAAACTTTTATATACATATTAAACATTGAGCTCAAAGGAAACTACTGTTTCCCCTATCAACAACTTTTCAGTGAAATGGGAAGCAACATTATTACTGTATGTAATAGTGGAGAACCTAGTGAAAATTGTAAACCTGTAAATATACTAATTCCAGAATAAAATATGATATCCATTCATTATATACTGCATATATATATATATATATATATATATATATATATATATATATATATATATATATATATATATATATATATATATATATATATATATATATATATATATATATATATATATATATATAATCCTGTGGAATTTAACCTAAACTATCAATAAATATTTTCAAACAAACTAAAACCTTGATACAAATTTGGAATTAAAAAGTTAAAAACTTGCTCAAATGGACTGTTGAAAATGCAAAGGAAACTACTGAAAACATTCTAGTATATTTCTTAATATCAGTATATTCAGATTTTAACTGTACTAATTTTCTGATAAGAGTTAGATACATTTGCCTATTATGACCTACTGTAATTTCTTGAATTCACAAATCACAGTTTCTTAATATTTTAACTGTATAGTAATAATTTTTCCTTTTTTGTAATATTTTAAAAAGATAAATAAAATTGCGAACAATTTGAATCTACTTTTAATTAGAATTAAAAGCTAGGATGCTGATAAACCCTCATAGGATAACTTTCAATAAATTGGTTTACAATAATTTTAAAAAGTTTAGAAACAGAGATTAGAGGAACATTTTAGAGTATTGAAGAACAAGGTTTCCACTAAAGGAAGTTTGAAGTTGATGGGCATATATAAAAATAGTTTACCAAGACAGTGTGCAAGTTTTGAAATAAAGTATATATATATATATATATATATATATATATATATATATATATATATATATATATATATATATATATATATATATATAATATATAATATATATATATATATATATATATATTGTAATAGATTGCAAAATAAAAAAAAATATCTTCTGAAATTCCATCTTAAAAGATTGTTTGAAGAATTTAACTTTTTTTTTTTATGAACAAGAGATAGAAATGTTCTTGAGAAGTAATATTAAAGTTAATAGCATTGTGATTAAATATTTATCGTTTTCCTTTTATTAAAGTATTTAGGAAAATTTTAGTACCAACAGTAAAAGTAAAATACTTTATGAAGACTTTTAAAAGGTAAGTTTAAAGAATTACGTTATTTTAGAAAGGTTAGAGATTTAAACTTTTTATATATTATAATTAGGTATGGTATATATATATATATATATATATATATATATATATATATATATATATATATATATATATATATATATATATATATATATATATATATATATATATATATATATATATATATATATATATAATTAGGGTTGAAACCAGGGCTGGAGCTGGAGCCAGAGCCATTTCTAGTATTGTGGGTGGATCCAGAGCTGAAGCTGGAGCCCAAAAAAAGAAGCAGCTCCCAGCTCTGAATATATTCTGCTATCTTATTAGCATTTATTATTTTATTTTCATTCTTTCTAATTTTTACTGTAATTCATTACTTCTCACTGTGAATTGTGAAATGAGGTTTTGAGTCCCATTTAGGTTGATGTTTCTGGGTGGCAGTAATACTTAAATACAACTGTGTAAGAATTATAAAAAACCTTAAACCAAAGCCGGAGCTGGAGCCACTCAAATCAATGGCTCTGGAGCCAGAGCTGAAACAATTTTCATCAGCTCACCAGCCCTGGATTTAACTGGAATGCGATGTCTGGACCCAAATTGCAAGTCAGTGATGAAAAGATATTAGATTTCAGAAATGGTGATTTTAGCAAATTTGGGTCAATGCTTAATGAAATTGACTGAGATAAGGAGTTTAATGGTCAAAATTGATTTATCATGTGGAATACTTCCAAGAAAATATTGACTAATATTCAGTCTGTATATTAGGGTGGCAAAGAGAAAACATAGTTGGTGGATTAGAGAGATAAAAGAGAAAAAATCAGTGAAAAGCATGTTTTAAAATATTCAAAGGTGCTAGTAGGGAGAAAGATTTAGAACATTACAAGAGAATTAGGAATGCACTTAACCTGTCAATAAGAAAAGCAAAGAGAATGGCAGAAATTAATTTGACCAGGAATAGTAGTAAAGACCTGAAAAAGTTTCTTAGCTTCTTTAAATTTAAAAGTAAGGATAAGAAAATTGACCCAATTAAAGAGAATTTAGTAACTTCAATACTTATTTTGTGTCAAGTGTTTACTGAGGAAATATTGAATGACAGTTTAAAGACAAATAGTTCTAGTATACATGTAATAAATAGGTGTACAGCATTTTAAATTGAGTTAAATGAAGTTAAATCTTTACTAGAACATATTGACCCAAATAAGGCAGCAGGTCCCGATGGTGTATATGGTAGAATTTTAATGATAACCTTAAAGGTAAACTTAAGTTTAAAATTTGCTATAGGGGAATCAAACCCGGGCCCTATAGCACAAAAGCATAGAGCTTTACCTCTACGCTACCGACGGTTTTGAACTGTCAGTAGTTTAGAGGTAAAGTTCTATGCTTTTGTGCTGCAGTACCTGAATTCGATTCCCTTACAGCAAACTTTAACCTTCAATATTTAATAAATATTTAGACTTTGAGAGTGTTAGCAGACTTTGTTACCTTATCTGTTTAGTTTGAGAGGAAAGGGGGTGGGGTGGGGGGCTGAACCCAGATCATGTTGCCTCTCACTCAAGCGAGGTAGGGAGAAGTCCTTGGAGGTTCTTGTGAATTATTATTCATTAGCCTCCTCTTTGGATTTCTTTTTTGAACCACCAGCAGCAATACAGGTAAAACTCAGCTTTTGTGCTATAGGGCCTGGGTTTGATTCCCTTATTGCAAACTTTAAATTTAATATATATATATTATATATATATATATATATATATATATATATATATATATATATATATATATATATATATATATATATATATATATATATATATATATATATATATATATATATATATATAAAACCCAGGATTTAGAGATTTTAAGAAATGGACTCATATAGAAGATCAGGGACAACCCCAATTACTTGTACATATTGGAGAAATTCAGATTGTTTCAAAGGAGATCGCTGTTCTTTTTTGCATGGCTTTATTTGTAGAGATGATGGCATTTGTAGTGATCCCTCATGCAAGAGAAAACATTTTAAGCAGAGAGATCCATCAACGTATTTAAAGGTATTATATATATATATATATATATATATATATATATATATATATAATATATATATATATATATATATATATAATTATATATATATATTATATATATATATATATATATATATATTATAAAAAAAAAAATTATTTTTATTATAAAAAAAATAAAATAAAATAAAAATAAATAAGTATTATATATATATATATATATATATATATATATATATATATATATATATATATATATATATATATATATATATATATATATATATATATATATATATATATATATATATATATTTTTTTTTTCTTTAGCGTCAAGGATCTCGACAAAGATACCGAAGTAGATCACGCTCACCATATTCAAAAAGAGGGTCACATAGCCCTTATTCCAGAAGAAGAAGCCCTCGCAGAAGAAGTAGAACTCCAAGAAGAACCTATAGCCCACGTAGAAGCCGTTCTCGTAGTAATAGTTCCAGGGATCCAAGTCCTAGGAAAAGTGTCAGTCCCTCTAGGAAGACGAGAAAAAGAAGCAAAAGCCGAAGTAGTAGCAGTAGCAGTAGTAGTAGTACTCCGACTTACACTCCTACAAAAAGTATTGAAAGTCCCAGAGAAAAGCCAAGATCATTTGATTCACTGGAGGAAATAGATAAAAAAGGTCTTTCTATAGATAAATTGAAACTTATTATGGATGCAGAGAAGAATTTGGATGAAGCTTTGGGTAACAGAAACAACCATGATAAGATAATGTCAGATAATGCAAAGATTGTGGAGTTAGGTAATGTATTTTTCTTTTAATATTGTAAATGCAAGCTTCAAATAGAAATATGATGATTCTTACATCATCTCAGTTTACTAATATATATATATATATATATATATATATAATATATATATATATATATATATATATATATATATATATATATATATATATATATATATATATATATATATATATAATATATATATATATATATATATATATATAATGCTGAAGTATTAATAGTTTGATAATTTATACTAGAGAGTATTTTTTTGCATGACCAACAATAGGGTTATGGGGTTTCATAAGCTTTAAAATTATTACTGAGTTTATGTAGTTTCTAGCTGAAGATGCAATACAAGTTTGAAGAACATAGGTTGAATCTTTCTCTTAATATAAACTGATCCCATACTAATTGGGAAGACTTTAAACATCTGTAAAAAATTGCTAGATACATTTTTATTGTATTTGCTCTTAATTATATAAATACTAAGAAAGTGTGTGGAATGTTAACTTAAGGCTATCAAAACCATTGAGAGGGATGTCTTTTAATTTGAGTATTAAGTAGGCCTATTCTAAATAAGTTACTGCCATTTGGTATAAAAACAAATTTTGGAGCCTGTCCTCAAATTACTCACTTTAAAATGTGTGGAACTCTACAATCCTGAAAAAAAAAAATTAGATTAAGTAATTGGAAGGATGAGTTGAGAGAATGCAGACTGAAAGTATAATAAACTTTAAATATTAGGCATAGAATAAAATAATTGATATCACTGAGATAGAATCACTTCCATTTTTTATCCAGATAGGAAATAGTAATCGGTGCAGGTAGCACACCTTTTAGATCTGCTTTGTAGCATATATGTGAATGGTTAAATTAGGCAAATCAATATCATCGAAGTCTTCTATATAAATACCCAGTTGGGGATATGCCAAGTCAGTAGTTATCATTATTTAAGATATATTAAATTATAGGTAGAAACAACCACCAGGTGAACAGTATGTTATTTTTACTCTGTTGAAACAAAGAAGACAAAGTACAGTAAAATAAATTAAGCCTAATGAAGCACGGACTAGCACATCAATACAATAACGCAAAAAAAAAAAAAAAAAAAACTAAACTAAACATTTCACTATAAGAAGATGTACAAATTATTGAATGTGCATTCCTTCATTTCAAATTTTGATAGACTGATATTTCGGTATATTGAATGAATTATATATCAGTATTAAAAAGATATTTTATAAATAATACTTAAAAAAAGTAAATTCTCACCATTCACAGGTGGTACATGTGCAATGCACTTAAATGTAATATCAAATTCCATATTCAAATTGATATATCAGTCTATCAAAATTCAAAATTGCTGCCTCCATGTACAATCATTTGTATGTCATTTTTACAGTTAAATTTTTAGGTTTTTTGGTGTTTTTATTGTGCAAAAGTGATTTTCATTTCTATATATTTTGCCTTAGTTTCAATAGAGCAAAATTAAAAACTGTTCACCTGGTGCTTTATTATTATATATATATATATATATATATATATATATATATATATATATATATATATATATATATATATATATATATATATATATATATATATATATATATATATATATATATATATATATATATATATATATATATATATATATATATATATATATATATATATATTTATTATATATTATATATATATATATATATATATATATATATATATATATATATATATATATATATATATATATATATATATATATATATATATATATATATATATATATATATATATATATATATATATATATATATATATATATATATATATATATATATATATATATATATATATATATATATAATAATTGAAATGGAGTACATACGATTTACAAGAAAGTGATAAATTTGGTTTTCACATTAATATGGGATTTTTGTGTAAGTATGTAGCTTTTTTTTTTTTTTAAAGTTTATAATAGGGCAACCAAATACAATGCGTAACTATTGCATATTTTTTTTTTTTATTCTAAAATTCTATAATGGTGTCTGATAATCTATTCTTTTTCCTTAAAGAATCCGAAGATAAATCAGAAGCTTTTGAAATGTTTGAAAAATCGAAGCCAAAAGTATCTCCTTATCAAAACTCTTCCACGTCTTCATTATCCCCAACATTAAAATCTCTGGAAATGTTAAAAAACATGCCTAAAGTTTTCTCTCAATCTCCTACAGAGGCAAAGTCAGATATTAAAGAGAAAAATAAAGAACTTTATGTTCAAAAACTAACTGAAGATGATTTATTTAATGAAGCTTTTTGCAAAGCTTTGAACAAAGGCAGGGATTCAGAATCTGGTGAAAAAATTAATGAATGTAATCAAAGCAGTGTTCTTCCACCTGTTTTAAAGCATCCTTTAAATGCCGAGTCTCTTGCTAAACCTTTTCAAGAAAAATTGTATGGTTATGAGCAACAGTCTAATTCAAGTTCAAGCCTTTGGACACCTGCCTTGGATAGATCAAAAAACCATAATTCAAGCAAACCCTCTCAACCAGTTTCAAATTGGGAGATAGATACACCATATGTTGGCAGGTAATATTTGTAAATTGTACCCTTATAATTTTAAAGTAGTTTGAAATATTTAATAAATTGTTCAATTTTTAGTTATATTGCAATATTTTAGGAAACGTATTTCAAGTATAATCTAAATTACAGTTATATCTTCAGTTTTCCTGATATAAGATGACCATTAAAAGCAACATTCTTCATTTATTATATAAAAAAAGGTAAAAATCCACTGGAATGCAAATTTAAAATGGGCGAAAAACGCCAAGTGGAAACTTCCTTGATAAAAGTATTTAAAAAAAAAGTTTATAAAATCAGTATGTAAATCTGATGGATAAGTAGCAACTGAAGAGGTATTTGATATTATCTTATCTTTATTACTTTGTTTCTTGTTAAATTACTTCTATCGATTTATGATCTTTTTAAAGTTTTACCTTTTTTTTCATTATTTAGAAACCGAGCTACTGAAACTTTGCTGCCAGTTGAAAAGAAAGTTGTTGACATGCCTCCTCCGTCTTTTGTACCCATTGAAGAAACGAAGAAGAAGAAAAAGAAAAAACGGCGACGATCCTCCTCCTCTTCATCATCTTCATCATCAGAGGATGAAGCGAAAAAAAATGAAAGTATTGAGTCTGCTTTAACAAGAAAAAAGAAAATACTTT
>SEYY01022881.1:117500-130000 GCA_009176605.1 Armadillidium nasatum | reverse complement strand
GTATAAGGAAGCAGTCTCTTCATATCAGTCTATTTCCATTCCACCTCCTCCATATATTCAGATGCCTGCAGTTCCTCCTATGATGTATCCCTATAACCCTCAGTCATCTACTGGGATTGCAGAGGATTACATGGATGAGTATAATTCCTATAATCCTCAACCTCCTGCAGTTATTCCTGAGGAATATATTGATGGGATTAATTCATCTTATAACCCTCTACCTCCTATGAGAACACCAGGTGAATATATTGAAGGCTTAAACCCTCCTCCTCCAGGCACCGAAGAAGGATCATCTAATTCAAATCCTGCGTCTGAAGTAGATTCTCCTGACTCGTTTTTGTGTCAGAAAACTCCACCTCCCCCTGGAACTGAGGATGAAACTCCGACACTATCTAGAGCCTCCACATCTAGTCAGCAGGTTCCAAGTACAGAAAACAGGCCTAATGGTCAAGATTATTTTAAGGATATACTCTCTGACCTTCCTGTTTTATCATATGACAGTTGTCCTACACGAGGACCACCATCTACAAAAGATGAAACTTCCCAACAATCACTTGTACAAGAGGGCTTAGAATTACTAGAATTTGCAGACGAAGATGAAAAGAATAGTAATGAGAAGGTGATAAGAAAGGAGAGCCCACCGTCACCATTGTCATATTAAAAAGTATCCATTATATATATATATATATATATATATATATATATATATATATATATATATATATATATATATATATATATATATATATATATATATATATATTGGTTAATTTTTGATATTGTTAACGATCCATTTATTCATTTATTATGTATATAATCATTTTAAAAAAAAAAACTATCACACCTCATTTTGGAATTGTCGTTTAAATAAATGTTCAAATGATTGTATATTTTAATTATATTTTATCCAGTTTGCTTACATATATATATATATATATATATATATATATATATATATATATATATATATATTATATATATATATATATATATATATATATATATATATATATATATATATATCAGGCCAGTCACTATCTAACTATTAATTTTTTTTTTTTTTTTTTTTTTTTTTTTTTTTGATAACAATAATTTTCATAGATTTTAAGCAAGAGACAAATATTTGTTTTAATTAAATTTAAAATTACCAGAAAACTATTTTGGTACTTTTCATTTTCTTTTCGGGACATGTTATTCAATACCCCACAGCCTTTATCAGTGCCAATATATAACGTATATACTCACAAACACGTGTTGTAACGTCAACTCTAATATATATATATATATATATATATATATATATATATAATATATATATATATATATATATATATATATATATATATATATATATATATATATATATATATATATATATATATATATATATATATATATATATATATATATATATATATATATATATATATATATATATATGATCTTAGCCTTTTACTAGGAGGACCTATGATTTTATCTCTGCTTACTAAAAGTGAATTAATTACACATCTCTCACAGTAAGTGAAGTTCGTGATGGTTAGATTGGTATGAAATAATGATCTGCCTTGGTGCTACTGTCCGATAAGCAAAAGAAGCAAGGATATTTAGTATACCCTCCTTGTCCTAGTAGAAAATTAACCATTTATAACCTACTTTAATAATATTAAATTGGGTTACAAATGATACCATTAAAAGGATTTTTAAGGTGTTACATATAAATTTAAACAATTTTTTTTATCACCATCACTCACGGGCAGAGTCCTATTCGAGGAGTGCGGTTCTTAGCCAGGGAAATTGAGTTATATGTTAATTCTGACCAAGATGATAAGTTACAAGTTTTGGATAGGGAAACCCTGCTCCGGTACAGACCAATGAAGTTTATTTTTTCCACTGGTGGGCGTAGTTTCAAATCCTTGATAGGCGACCTTCTCTGTAGGAGCAATTTAGAGAGAATTTGAATATTGTATGTGTTGAAAGAGTGTGGAATTGTAAGTGCTGGCAATGTTTTTAAGCGATATGTGAATATTGAGATTAGCGTAATAATACACCTTGCCGTAAACTGTAGTTAATTAACTACAGAAAATCTACATTTAATTACATTTAAAAATTTTTATTTTGGTTCAGGTAACTGGATCGGAGGTTCGAGCCTCTATTTGTATACTTTGCAGTACACACGCGAGAACGAGAGACGAACCTCGTTCCCCTAAGCCAGAGAAAAACTGACTTTACCCACTGAGCTACCGTGAACAACAATACAATAACAAAGGGTTCAAATATCTAGATAACCAATAGTTGCATGTGTGTAACTGCGAAATGACGACGAGTATTGAGAAAAAAATTATAAATACGCAAAACTAGGACATGATCGAATAAAACAGAACAAAAATTCGTGCTCATTTCAAAATTGCCTATAACTCAACGTTAAATCTAAATCAATAGACAAAAAGTTGAAATTTCTTCCTCAAATGTTGCTATTCTTATTATCCTGAGACTTTGCAAGTGGGTTTTCTTTCTGCCACTGACTACTAGTCAAATTGCGTAACGTCAAAGCCCACTTAAGGTTTTGGGTTTCCATTTGCAGACTGAGTCTCCTCCAAGAGCTGATCCTGACTCACTTGCGCATCAATCATACAAATCAAATATACGCAACCTTACGTCAAGGGAGGGCCATTAATTGTTAGTACGTTCTGTAGCTTATAGGCTATCCTTTTCGTTCTTCATCTTCGTTGGCTGTGCTTCACCGTTGGTTACAAATGAACTTGGACTTTACCATCCACAATTTTACTAGCTTTGGCGACTTTGGTCTGCGAAACCTAAGTTGGAAGATAGCAACCTGATGGCATTCTTCCATCCTCCAGAAGAGTCTTAAACCTTTTTGTCAATATTTACCAAAGGTGCGTACGTTGACCAAGGGACAGCAGTGGACATAAGTCCTTTGAACTTCAAAGCTCTTGTCTGAAAACCATCACAACAACTTAACGGCATTAGTTCCAGGATAGGGTTGATCTCCGTAGTTCTTGTCGAGTTCTTGCTACATGTGACGTGACCTGGAAATAAAACAGTAGATAATTTGTCATCTTGTTGAATTCCAAAGGCACTGGGAGTTGGAAATCACGACGTGAAAAAATTCGAGTCCTTAATTGAGATGATGCAAATACATAAATATAAAATAATCACCAAGGGTTTGTATTAAAAATCTGAAATTAATAGAAAATTATATTAACTTAGACATTTGAATTAATAACAAACTCGAGATTATTATTTTTTTTATATCTCCTCTGATGTGAAAGGTTGGTGGCCCACATGGTATCCATTAAATTTGGAAAACTCCTATCAAAAGTCCTGTAATCAGGGAACCACATGAACTGAAATTTTCCGCGTTTAATTAAAAGTATTTAAAACAGAAAGTTAAGAAAATAAAAAAAAGAAAGTTAAGAAAATAAAAAAAATGTGTTTAAAACTTTACCAGTAATGAAATGTAAGAATTAGCATATATATTATATTATATATTATATTTGGGGTCAATGAGTTGTGGAGATAAAAACATTGAGATAATTGTGAAGATTAACGAGTCGCGTACTATGATGAGTTTTAATCTTAGAGGAGTTTATATAACTTATATTTCGCTAAAATATATAAAGTTTTCTCTAACATTTTGGAAAAATGTTTTAAGAAAAATATTTTATATATAAATTTTAACGAATTAAATTTAAAGCATATTATTAAAATATGTAAAACTAAATCAGTAGTCTCAAAATTATAGGCCATGTGAAAACATTTTTGATCAGTTTACATGCCAAATTTGGAAATTAATATACTTAATTATTGAAAATTGATTGAAACGAAATCATCCATTGAGGAAAAAATCCCTGAAATACGCCAATCAAAATAGTTTTCTTTAGAACCCGTGGATTTTTGGAATTTATTTCATGGCTAGCTCGTACCCCAGACTATGCTCACTCTCTTTTCGGATTTTGATCCGGCGATTATTTCTAATACGACCACCTTGAAAGGACGGTATTGAAAAAATGTTTCATAAATTTACTGTAAATATATTGTAGACTTTGATAAAAGAGATAGCTTATATTCATAAATGGTTTTATTGATTAACCTGTAGGATAAACAAAGCTTTCCTAGTTGTGACTTGGTCGGTGAATTGTGTTTCACTGAATCCTTCCATTTTCTGTGTAATTTGCTTATTTTTAAGTGAATTTAGTTTTCTAATTAATTTTCTGTATTTAACTGTTAGATTTTAGTTTTTATACTTTTGTTTCAATTCATAGCCTAAGAATAGGCTAAGTTTAACACAAATTTTTTATTTTTGTCTTGTGTTAAAACTAAGCAATAGGGGAGCATTTGGTAAAAATTTGATCCAGTACAATGTCCCTGTGTTTTCACTATATTAATCATATAAAGTCAAAATATGCTGAATTGCATTCTACACACACTTTTACTTAACAGAAACATAAAAAAAATTACATAAAAAAAACAAAAAACTGCAAGAAAAATTTTATAATTAAAAGAATATTAATTCTTCAAATACAGAAACCAGAAATGAATGTTTTTTGATTATCCATTATTAAATAACTCAATTTAGTATCTTTTAAGCATTACCATTAATATTTTTTTTTTTTAGTACTTATCAATTTTCAGACATTGCTATTACTATTTTTTAAAAAGAAAGTGAAAATATATATCAAAATATTTAAATAATTTTCTAAAAATTATGAAATCAATTTTTCTATTAAATTTTTTAATAAATTTAATATATATATATATATATATATATATATATATATATATATATATATATATATATATATAATATATATATATATATATATATATATATATATAAGTAATACATTAACATAAAAGCTATTATTTTTCTTTTATTTATATATTGAAAGAGAAGAGTGAGCGTTTGCTAGGTTAGGCCTCTGCTGGCCATAGATGTACTTTTTACCCTTCAAGTCTAGGTTAGGTTAAGTTGAACTAGTTTATTAGATTTAATAAATTTTAAGATCTAACAAACTGGACTTGAAGGGTTAAAAAGTATACCTAAGGCTAGTAAAGAGGCCTAAGCTAGCAAAAGCTGGTTCTTTCAGTATATAAATAAAAGGAAAAAATGATATACTTCATATATATATATATATATATATATATATATATATATATATATATATATATATATATATATATATATATATATATATATATATATATATATATATATATTATATATATATATAGGCATACCTTGCATTTATAAAATCTTTTAAATTTATTTGTAGTTTATTCTTTCAAATTATTCTATTATTCTTTTCAATCATGGAAATCATCATTAATATAGTACATCGATAATTGAAAGAAATGCTGACAAAAAAATTATTAAAACATTATTATTTTTCTTATAGCTTACCTTAGGTTACTCAAATGAAAGATTTAGTTATGATTTGGATTGGCTTGAGACTGTGGAATCAGAAAAAGATTTAAGTGTGATTATTAGTGGTGATATAAAAGTGGGTGATCAGTATTTGGAAACAAAGAATAGAGCTAAAAATATGTATATTGTGATAAATCACAATGTAGTTTACAAGAGCAAAGAGGTTATAAGCAAGCTATATAATAGCTATATTTGGCCAACATTAGAGTATTGTGCACAAGTTTGGGCTCCATATTTAGGAAAAGAAATAGATATGCTGGAGATAGTAAAATTTTGAGCAACAAAGATGACTCCTGGCTTCGAGAGTAAGAACTATGAGTAGAGGTTGAAGGAACTGGGAATTTTCTCAGTTGAAAGGTGATTTCTCAGAGGGAATATGTTACATATTTACAAAATATTTGCATCTGACAGTAATACAGAGATTGAAAAATACTTTATAGTGGACCATGGAAGAGAAACTAGAAGACAAGAAAATTAAAAAGAAGTCATGCCATCTCAATCTAAGAAAATATTCTTTTAGTAATAAGGTTGTTAATTTTTGAAATGGCTTGCCACATCAGATTGTTGACTGTGATTCTCTTGCAGCATTTAAGAGGGGACTAGATAGATATATGGATGGTTTAGAATAGATATTGTATAGTATAGCTTGACTAAGCCAAATTGGTGTGTATATATGAATTTTTAGACCACCTTGTGACTAAGCCAATTTTGTAGGGTGTTGGTTCATTTCTGCATTTGTAATTAGTTATATAGTATTAGTTAGTACTAAATATTTGTAGGGGCTTAGTTTTATTTTTATCTTGATAGGCCTGTATGACTTCTAACTGTCTCTGTTTTTCTAATGTTTTAATGTTCCTCTGAATAGTCCAGTTTTAATCAGTCTGGGATGTTGCTACAACCAATTAGCTGGACTATGCATATATATATATATATATATATATATATATATATATATATATATATATATATATATATATATATATATATATATATATATATATATATATATATATATAATGTGTGTGTGTGTCAACATCATTAACTAATTCAATTCTTTTTCTTGTATGCTGACAACCTATATTACAGTACATTGAAGAAAATAACAAACAGTTGAATGACAAATATGGCAACCTGGTATTCAATTATTTTTATATAAATGAAAGATAGGCAAACTGTTTTCATTCCAAGTAAAACCTTTTTTTTTTCTTTTTTTTTCTATATTTTAATTACTTTTCCATTAAGTAAAAGTGTGTGTAGAATGCATTTCAGCATATTTTGACTTTATATTATCAATATAGTGAAAATAGCGACAGTGCAGGATCAAATTTTTACTGAGGATTTTCTAAAAACAAATTGAAACTAAATCCAAAATATTAAAATGAATGTAATTAAGCAAATAAGGGTACTTTTGTACTATAAAAAATTAAAATATGTAGAAATATTGCTATAAAAAACAAAAAAATAATTATTATTATTTTGATAGGCAGAAATTTCAGTATGCCAATGGCATTATTGATATTTCAATATCAATATCAAATTCAATATTACATTTAAATGCCTGACAAGAATATTTGTCTTAGTGGTAGGGATTGTAACTTTTGCTACATATTAATATTGATCAAATATCTATATATCTTTCATTCCTATATTGAAATATCAGGTTATCAAAATTCTAAATTCTATGTTTGATAATTAGTGTATTTTTTATAGTAATATTTTTGGATATTTGTTAAAATATCTGAAATATAATTTTAATTTAATTTATTTCAATATATTTTGTCTTTATAATTCCAATAGAATAAAAAAAATATTTTTAAAAATGTTACCCTGGTGCTTTTACTTTATTTAAATATTTATTTTCATTTCATGGTAGAATTAATTAACTTTAATTGATAATTAATTATGTAGATATTTTTGGGTTTCATTATCAATTTTTTTTCTCTCTTGATAAGATGTCCAGAAATTGCAATGTAAATCAGTACTAAATGGGATTAACAATTTTTTTTTATTAAATTTTTTTTCTATTCTACTTTTTTGTTTATATGTTACATATTTTATTTTTTTACTTAGGTTTAGAACATACTATATTAATTAGATCTATTTTAGTTTAAAAAAAAAAAAAAAAAAGAATAGGTTAAACTAAAGTATCAATTAAATTCATCATATATAAAATTAAATTTCATAGTTACAAACATCAAATTCCATTAATTATTAGTAATAATTGTTAAATATGCCTAATATCTTTAAAAAATCAGTAACTTTTTTTTTTTTTTTTTTTTTTTTTTTAGCAGTATGATTATTACATCAAAATTTTTTTAGAATCGTAATCATAAACTATTTTCTCCTCATCCTGTTATATATATATATATATATATATATATATATATATATATATATATATATATATATATATATATATATATATATATATATATATATATATATATATATTATATATATATATATATATATATATATATATATATGGGAAGCTGTGAGGTGTTGGAATTGTACTTTTTACTTAAGGTGATTTAAATCAAGATTTAGCTTCCACTAACGATTACCCTGTACATAAGAATTACAAGGCAATCAAATTTCTAACTGCAACAACCAACAATTTATTAATTAATTATCAAGCATTAATAATAATGATATATATATATATATATATATATATATAATATATATATATATATATATATATATATATATATAATATATATATATATATATATATATATATATATATATATATATATATATATATATATATATATATATATATATATATATATAATTTTCGCTGTTTCACTAGTAAATATTGTTGACACTATTCTCTATTCAAAATTCTTGTTAATTTTCTAATTTTTCATGAGAATACTTTCACATTTTTCCATCTTTTATTTTAGGACTAATATTCCCTTTCAAAATTTTTAATTCTTTAGCTTCATTGATTTTAAATATCTAAAATGCTTTCATCAAATATTGTACGAGAAGCTAAAGCCATTCAATTAGCTTTTAGGAGAAATTATGGTGTATCAGCTGTACTTTATCAAAAAGCATCTGATCCAATCCAACAACTTTTTGTGGATAAAATAAGAGAATATGCTCAGAAAAAGAAGTAAGTATATAATTTTTGTTAATTGCTTTTCAATTTGAATTGTAGTAAACCTTTTAATTTTATATGAATTTTATAAAATTTTAAGCTTTTTAAATAGTGGAACCTATGCTTTTTGCTACATAATTTTCATGAAAGTAATTGGAGAAGTGATTTAGAGAGCAAATGAGCAATTAGCAATTCAAAAGAAAAAGTTTAATTGTAAATAATATGAAATGTGATAAAATATTTAGGTAAATTACCAGTGTTGTACTCATTTTTTCTTGGTGAAATAAATCCTCAATAAAATATTTACTAAAATGTTGTTAATGTAAAAAAAAGTTAAGCTTAGATCTTTGATATGTTTGCTTTATATTGCTGCAAAATAAAATTTCTTCTGTAATTTAAGTTTTTTAAATCTCAATTTTGCACTGAAATTTTCATAATTTTATATTATAATTTAAAAGTAAATTTTTAAATTAAAAAATAATCAAAATTAGAATGATTTTAAAATAATAAATGAAAATAGTAGATTTTTTTTCTGGGGTTAAGTATCTCAAACATAAAATTTCTACCTAAACAAAATTTTTTTTAAATGCTAATGGAAACTTGCATGTTTCCAATGATCAAAAAGATTTGTAGACAAATTTTAGTTCAATTTTTAAGGTATTAGTAGTTGCTTCTTATGGACAGGGCGCAATAATGCAAACCAGATTTTTTTAATTTTAGTAAATATTTACTCCTAAAAAAAAATAAAGTTCCTCTTTTAATATTTAAAGAACCGCGGGTGGAAAGCTTGTTGATTCTAATCCAGCAATTGAGAAGCAACTTCAGCAAGAACTTGAAAAAGTAGCAAGACAGTATGGAGGTGGTCCAGGAGTAGATATGACAAAATTTCCCTCCTTTAAGTTTGAAGGTATTATTATTATTATTATTATTATTATTATTATTATTATTATTATTATTATTATTATTATTATTATTATTATTATTATTATTATTATTATTATTATTATTATTATTATTATTATTATTATTATTATCATTAGATAGTGCATAATCTTACATCATTTGGCAGGAAGAGATAATCTTTAGATTGTTATAGGGGATGCATATTTTAATGAACTGGCATTCTGACAAAATTTGACCCATCTTATTATCTGAATTGGTCATTGTAGTTGCATATTCAGATAAAATGGTATTTTCACTCATTGCGTAACCACATATACAAAATGGATAACAAATAATTTAAAAAAAAAAGAAATTAAGCATTAAAAATTTGAAGCAATATATAAACAAAAAGTTTTTATAAAAAATAAATTATTTCAAGAATTATTAAGCAACATTAGTTTTTGGAAAATTTATAGATAGTATCAAAAACATTTTACTTCTCTTTCAACTGAACTGAAAATAGTATCATTTATTATAAATTCATAAATATATATATATATATATATATATATATATATATATATATATATATATATATATATATATATATATATATATATATATATATATATATATATATATATATATATATATATATATATATATATATATATATATATATATATATATATATATATATATATATATATATATATATATATATATATATATATATATATATATATATATATATATATATATATATATATATATATATATATATATATATATATATATATATATATATATATATATATATATATATATATATATATATATATATATATATATATATATATATATATATATATATATATTTATTTTATGAATGTTAGGGCATTTGATGTATTATTATTATTTTTATTTATTAATTTATTTTTATTTTTTTCAGATCCTAAAGTTGATCCACAAGTTTAATAAGGATATCCTTTTGAAAATCTACTTTGTTAGAACTTTTTATTAATAATATATATTGTACAGTAATTTTTTATTTAAAAATTTAAAGAATAAATTCTTAATTTTAATTTCTGTCCTTCTTATTTGTTACTCCATTAGCTGTGTAAATAATTCAAGGTGAAAGTTAATATAAGAGCCATAAATATTTTGGCAGCTTTTTTTAATTTTAAATGTATTGTATATTATTATAATAATAATAATAGTTTGCACCTCACATCCCTGGCGGTAAACTGCCATATATGGAAGGCCTACGTCAGCTGGCTATTAATTAAGGACATCGCTACATGCTTTTCCTATTAAAGGGGCATGAGTGGGATTCTTAACTACCTCATTACACTAACCTTTTATGGTTCTCCCATCATTGTCGCCTCGGTTCTACTCTCGGGCTTGATTATGAATGATCATCTAACATACTTGAACCATATTCAACACGAGCTAATTGTCATAGGTTACTAGGCTTTTAAGACATCTTACATCCACCACTTGTGGTTTTGATACGGAGACCCTGCTTCACCTGTAAAGAGCTCTTGTTCGATTAAAAATGCGATGTGGTTGCCCTGTTTATAAACAGACCTTACTCTTCCCGACCCCACACAATAGTAGCTGGAAAGTAAGTTTAGAAGTTGAGACCAATGTGAGGTTGCTAATTTTTCGAAGAGAAATTAAATATTCTCCCTATTTCTAGCCTTCAGCCCCCTTCCCCGTTTATATCACTGCTTATGATTGAAGTAATTTACAAGCCTGTTTACTGACCTTTTATATCTGTTTTCACTAGAATCTTCAATTTCCTAATCATTCATTTGCTTGCACTCATACCGTACACATCGATGCTAACTGTGCAATTTAGTTATACACGCCCCACCAGATGGGCAGTACCCAGCCATCCCTAATTAAATCCGTCTATCACCTGGCCCACCTTAATGCAGCGTTCCTTTCCAATCTTGTAATTCATTCGGAATCAGTGCCTGTGTATACCAATGGTTCCAGCACAGCAGAAGGTGTGGGGGCTTCGACTGTCTCCTGAATACACCGTCTACCATACTCTTTCCCACTACTCAACCAAGTTTACTGCCGAAATGCTCGAATTGGCTCTAGTAATTTATAGAATTCTATTCCTTGTCAGGGAATATTCTAAGACTCACGAAATATTCCCGTGCACTTCGGGTCTAGTCAACCAGGAATTCCATGGTCTCTGCCATTCGGAGGTTTCTCCATTTGCTACATACTAGAAAATCTTTGAGTAAGTCTTGGGTTCCTTCCCACCTCAGTATCGCCGTATTTGAATTTGCTGACGGGAAAGCTTTGCGTTGCCACTATCACACTAACAAATGGCTCGACACGCCTTCCTTTACTCCGAGATATGGTCATGATCTTGCCATTGACCATTTTATTATCCTTAGACGTAGTCGGTAGAAAAGCTGAACGAAAGGTCTCGCATTAATATTTCGAGTTCATCGAGCTGTAAAGTCCCTCATGTGGAATTGTACCTACGTAATAGCCATCAAGACCGGGGGCCCCGCGAACTATCGTATAGGCCATGCAATTTTTAGCTACAGTCTTTAATTATATGTTTGGAGACTTCCTCACATTCTGTCCTATTTGGCGCTTTCACGTACCCTTCTCCTTTCATCATTTCTTGGTTCAGTATCCTGAAACTGACATTTTTTATGTTTTTGTTTCTTCCCTACATCACAAATCGTTCCGTCCGAAGTTCGACTTTCATTTCTTCTTTTGAAATTTTCGTCTTTAAATAAGAAGGCCATTTTTGATTGCTTCCAAGAAATAAAATTATTTTATAAAGTTTAGTTTTACGTTTCAAACCATCATCCTTGTTTTGTATAGAAGTCTTCCCTATAATCTTTTATGGTCCAGCATTATAGCCTTCGGGTGTGCATGACTAGTGTGGAGATGACTCCTGTGTAATCATTCAAAAAAGAAATCATTATTTAACCGTGTGAGCTAAATTTACTCGACCTTGTTATTGTTCTTATTACTTTGAAGTCGGAAACGATAACGGAAAGTACATTACTCTACTCATTTAATAAAATA
>SEYY01022881.1:77500-110000 GCA_009176605.1 Armadillidium nasatum | reverse complement strand
CAGTTTGTTTTACCTGGTATTTAGTTTTAAATTTAAAATATAAGCTAGAAATGTAATTTAGATTGAAGAAAAACTATTTGTGTTGAAAATCAAAATGCTTAATTAAAATGCACTTAAGGGAGTAAAAATAGATTTTGAACATTGTCTGCAACTTTCACAAAAATTGGGCAGAGGAACATAATCAGAAAATATAGTGATACTAATGTAGGGGTATCGATAATAAAATGTAGGTACATTTCCAAGTTGCCAAACATACTAAAAGTACAACAGTGCCAAATTTTTTTTTATAGTTTTTACTGAGTATAAATTTAATTGGTTATAAAAATATCCACATAAAAAAATTATATATATAATATATATATATATATATATATATATATATATATATATATATATATATATATATATATATATATATATATATATATATATATATATATATATATATATATTGAAGCAATATTTTTATTTTTTTTTGGTGCCGAGAAAACTAGCATTCGCCAAGTTAGGTCTAACATGGACTTGAAAATTAATATGCTAATGGTTGGCAAATTAGGCCAAACCTGGTGAATGCTGGTTCTCAGTGCTTTTTTTGTTTTTTTTTAAAGGTACTGAGAGAAGCAGTATTTGCCAAATTAGGCCTATTTCCTGGTTGCCATAGATTTACTCTTCAAGTCCAATTTATATTAAGTCGAACTTTATCTAATAAATTGTTAAACTACTTTGAAAACCTAACTTGGACTTGAATGGTAAATCTATCGTGATAGCCATCAATTAAGCCTAACCTTGCAAAATCAATCTCTCTCTCTCTCTCTCTCTCTCTCTCTCTCTCTCTCTCTCTCTCTCTCTCTCTCTCTCTCTCTCTCTCTCTCTCTCTCTCTCTCTCTCTCTCTCTCTCTCTCTCTCTTCTCTCTCTCTCTCTCTCTCTCTCTCTCTCTCTCTCTCTCTCTCTCTCTCTCTCTCTCTCTCTCTCTCTCTCTCTCTCTCTCTCTCTCTCTCTCTCTCTCTCTCTCTCCTCTCTCTCTCTCTCTCTCTCTCTCTTCTCTCTCTCTCTCTCTCTCTCTCTCTCTCTCTCTCTCTTCTCTCTCTCTCTCTCTCTCTCTTCTCTCTCTCTCTCTCTCTCTCTCTCTCTCTCTCTCTCTCTCTCTCTCTCTCTCTCTCTCTCTCTCTCTCTCTCTCCTCTCTCTCTCTCTCTCTCTCTCTCTCTCTCTCTCTCTCTCTCTCTCTCTCTCTCTCTCTCTCTCTCTCTCTCTCTCTCTCTCTCTCTCTCTCTCTCCTCTCTCTCTCTCTATCTCTCTCTTCTCTCTCTCTCTCTCTATATCTCTCTCTCTTCTCTCTCTCTCTCTCTCTTATTTTCCTCATTTTTTAAAAAAAAAAAGTATATATAATATATATATATATATATATATATATATATTATATATATATATATATATATATATATATATATATATATATATATATATAATATATATATATATATATATTATATATATATATATATGGACCCTAATTATATTAATACAAGATTTAAAAAATTATAATGTTATTTCTCCACACCCTATATATATATATATATATATATATATATATATATATATATATATATATATATATATATATATATATATATATATATATATATATATATATATATATATATATATATATATATATATATATATATATATATACTGGTACATATCTTAAATAATATTTCAAATCCTACAGATAAAAAAAAATATAAATCTTTGAATTTGGATAAACTTTGAAAAAGAAGAAAAAATTGTACCCTCTTGTTTTAGCCTATATTGTGTAGGCTTTTTATTTTTGCTTATAAAAATAAATCAAAATGTCTTTAAGATCAACGCTACATAAAATTAAAAACCAGGAAAATCTTCAACATGTTTCTCAGAACAAAAGCGTATTTGGTGCTTCCAAACTAAATAAAATAACCAAAACTGACAAAATTAAATCCACTTTTGGTGTTAAGAGAAAAAATGATGAAAATTCTGGCATTGTTGCCAAGAAACGATCAGCATGTGCAGACGTTACCAATGTAAGTAAAAATTTTTTCAATCAAAAGAACTAGTAGGCTTGTTAATATATATATATATATATATATATATATATATATATATATATATATATATATATATATATATATATATATATATATATATATATATATATATATATATATATATATATATATATTTATTATATAAATTCCTCACTTGTGAGGGAAATGTCTAGATCTATATCTTTACTGTATTTTGAAGGGTTTCAGACTATCGTTTTGTAATAAAAAGGAATGAAAATTAATTCATAAATGAAATTACAAATATTAAACCAATTCTCATGTACTTCATCAAAATATTATAACTTATCCATTTGCCCACGTTAGTGGGAGTTCCTCAGGTATGTGTATCTCCAACTTTTTTTTTTTACTTTCATAAGGAAGTTTAATCGACTATCCACTCCTATGAAGGGAGTGTGTTCCAGACTTTATGGTAAGAGTACACTGTATGGTGACCTTGGAGCAATAGACCTCTTGAGTCTGGGGTTAGAGAGTTGGACAGAGAAAAAAGGATGAATGTCTAGAAACTTCAGTTCCTTCCTCTGTCAACTCAGCACAACCTTCTATACAAGTGATGAGGTATGCGACGAGAAAGTCCATCCTTAATATTCCCAGTGTTTCTTTTTCTTGTGATCTTATAAGGAAAACGTTACTTCTCTTTCTAAACAAGCTTCTAAGAGGTTAAGTATTCTAAGGTGCCTTCATAATTTTCTCACTACCCACATTGCATGCTATTTATTTGGGTGTTATTCGTCCCTGTAAGGAGTATACCTCACATCTGGGATGGTTCACATACAGCTCTCCTTAAAAAGTTAGTGTTCTTTTTCGTATATAAATTCTTTTGGTCACTAATTCTCCAGTTTTTTTCTACCATGTTGAATTGTTGTTCCATTCTCTCTATACTATCTCTGTTACAAATGACACTGCTCTTCTGAACTCTCTCATTGTATACCCCTTCCACTGAGAATGGTTTGAGTCACACGTCATTCTATAGTCTCATCCTTTTTCTGTTCAATTCTGATCCCAGCCTTATCAGCTATTCGCAATTTTATATGTAATTAACTAGTAAAATCTGGAAGACACTAACCATATCTGTTTTCCCAGCTTCTTTTGACTTGCACACTTTCAAACACGCCATGTATTCGAAACATATCGGCCTGTAGCTTGACTAGATTTCTAGTATTTTCCCAACTGGATGGATATATATATATATATATATATATATATATATATATATATATATATATATATATATATATATATATATATATATATATATATATATATATATATATATATATATATATATATATATATATATATAGGCACTTGAAAAGAACATGGTATTAAAAGCTAAGTCCAATTCAAAAATGTGTTTTGAGAAACAAAAGTTGAGTCTTAAAGTGAAGAATCAAAATGCTTCTTTTCCTTCAAGAGGAGAATCAAAAGAAAATGTTCCTCCTGAAAATATGCATCCAAAAAAGACGAATAAACCTACCAAAAATATTGAGAAACCAGATCCTATAGAAGAAGAAGTGCTCGAAGAGTCCATTCTTGTGTTATCTCAGGAAATGAAAATGAATAAAATCAGTTTAGAAGAATCGAGTGCGTACATGACAGCATCTGAAGAAAGGTTTGTTGGGTTTCACCTTTAAAAGCCATTGACACAATTTCAGTATGCTTATTATGTTTCATGTGAATATTATTATTATTATTATTAATTTTTATTAATTTTTATTTAGCCCATCTTATGTAGTGAAAAAGCATGTTGAAAATGCGCAACCAAATACTGGGCCACCACCTGATGTCGAAGACTTTGATAAGGCGTGCGATAATGACCCATTCTCTGTTTCTCATTATGCCATGGATATATTTAATTATTATAAAGAAAGAGAGGTAATTTTTTAATGGACTACTTATGAAGTTTAGTCAAACAGAAGTAGGCTAGTCTCTTGAAATGTTATATATATATATATATATATATATATATATATATATATATATATATATATATATATATATATATATATATATATATATATATATATATATATATATATATATATATATATATATAATATATATATATATATATATATATATATATATATATATATATATATATATATATATATATATATATAATATATATATATATATATATATACTCCTTTTTCTTACAGTTAACCCACACTTATTAATTATACTTGTAGCGAAATCTATTTTAACAACCAAAAAATCTCTTATTTCCCTTAAACCAAAAGAAATCATTACATTAAAATTTTTTGCTACGTGATCATTTCACGTTAATTGCCCGACTTTTAAAGAACCTCACTTTTCGCCCATGTTCTATTTGGCTGAAACTGTGTGTGACTTCATGTTCATTTTTCAAACAAAATTCTACAATTCAATTTGTAGCTTCTACTTTTATTTTGTTGCTTAAATATTTGCTTTCAAACATAGTTATAAAAGTTTTATCAACAAATTTTACAAATTTATCTTAGCTCTTTTTCTCTCCATGGTCTCCCTTCCAACCAACCAAAGAATGTCCATTTTATTCTATATGTTTATATCCATACTTTCATACCCCCAAATTTAACATGGTATTTAGATCACTGTAGCCAGTTACATTTAGTCTTACCATAATGTACTTTACATGTTTTCCTTTCAACACCTTTGATCTCATTTACTTTATCTCTTCTCTACTCATTGTTAATGCTAAGATTGCTCGTCATCTCTCTTTCTACATACCATTTTGTTACATTCTGCATCTTGATTGCTTAAGTAACTCCTAAATTCAAACTCATTCATTCATCTCGCCCCAATATATTACCTTCTTTCACTCCATTTTGTCTTCTTTTTTAAATTCCCTTTTCTCCTTTCTTTTCAATTGATTATGGTCAGTTTCTGGGTTACTTAGTTCTCCATTGAAATAAACAAAGAAGAATTTAAGGGGGGAAAAAAATGATGTATGCAAAATTTTTTGGGAGGGGGGGGGGAGTGAAAAAAAAAGTTAAAAATTAGAAATATTTGTTTCAGATGATGTTTTCAGCTGAAAAATATGTTAATCGCCAACCAGACATTAGCAAAACCATGAGATCGATTTTGGTAGATTGGATGGTTGAAGTACAAGTAAGTAGTTGTAGCTTTTTTTATTATTGTTATTATAATATTTTATTTCCAAGTATTTGAATTTATATATGGTAGGTACTAAACTCTATCAGTATATGGATAAGTTTAAGGTTATTTTTTTTCTTTTGAATTTATTTTTCATAGTCTCTTGATTAAACAGAAGCCACATTATTTACGTCTTATATGTGTAAATAAAAATTTTAATAAGAAGGAATTTTTATTTTATTTTAAATATAATATTGTCAACTTAGTTTATGGAAATAGAATGAAATGAAAATTAAGCAAAATATTCTGGCCACTTTATTAAGCAAAAATTTCTTGGAAGGGAAGACAAAGAAGAATATCTTTAGAAATCATATCAGCTCTTCTTGTGATTGAGGGTCAAGGTATAAAATTATAAAATGTGACATTGTTGAGCTAATCAAAAGCCAAAATATATTGATTAAAGCAAATCTTACAGATATGGGTTTTATTGAAGTGGTTTTGCCATATCCTCTCAATCAATATTTATTTCTATCATTGAAATGCTAGAAGGGATTAAAAAATAATTAGTGATCGAGGGAAGTACGAAACTACCTCAACAAGAACCGTTTTGTATAAGTGTTATTGCTATGTGAATGACTAGACTCAATTGTAGCGAATTCAGGTACTTCCACAAGAGTAGCAGCATTAACTCAAAAGAAAGCATCCTTCACATGCGGTCAAGTCATCAAAATTTCCCAACGTATAGTTCTTGAAATTACTAAAGTCAAAGAAAAGGGGACAGATAAAGGAGTTTTGCAGATATGCACCATAACATAATATAGTCAGTTAGTCAGCCACATTACTTGACTTTCTTCTCAAATAAATGAACATCCTCTAGTCATCTTCCCAAGATTTTCGCCAATTCCTTCCAAGTTTTTTCCACATCATTGATAACTAACCATTGCTCTAGTTATATCTTTTGTTAGGAGTTTGAATTTTTAAATATACTTATAATTTTTAATAATAATAATATACTTATTTCAGGAATCTTTTGAATTAAATCATGAAACACTCTACCTTGCCGTTAAACTTGTTGATCTGTATTTAGGTAAAGTTACTATTAAGAAAGATCATCTTCAGCTTGTCGGTGCTACATCTATATTTGTTGCATGTAAATTTGACGTAAGTAAGATGTTCTGCAAAGTTGAATTTAATTTTTAATTAGATATTATTATTATTATTATTATTAATAATCAAATATTTGTTTGTAAATATTTTCATTTTTTTATAAAATTTTATTTTTGTAAAACTGTTTTCATTATTTTCATATATTTTTTTGATAGGAACGAACCCCGCCTTGCATCGATGACTTTTTGTACATATGTGACGACGCTTACAAAAGAAGAGAACTCATTTTATTAGAAATAGATATCCTTAAAAAGCTAAAGTACGATCTTGGAATTCCCCTTTCATATAGATTTTTAAGGAGATACGCAAGGGTAAGAATTATTTAAAAAAAAAAAAAAAAAGTTTTGTTCAAAGTGGAGAAACATTTATTGATACTCAAAATGTAATATGTAAAATAATATATATATATATTTTTTTTTTGCTTCATAACCATGAATATAAGAATATAATTTTTTTTTTTTTTTTGCTTCATAACCATGAATATAAGAATATAATTATTGTTTTTTTTTTAGGCTGGTAAAATTAACATGGAGATTCTCACTTTTGCGAGATATATATTAGAAAGAAGCTTGCTAGAGTATGACTTCATAGAGATTCGCGACTCTATCACGGCAGCTGCTGCTCTCTTTATAGCTCTTGCAATTAAGAATGGAGTTAAGGAGTGGTCGGCTACATTACAGTATTATTCAGGTAGGTATTTGTGTTGGTCTATTTCATTCTTATTTTATAGTGGTTTCTTTTAGCATAATTGATTAGGTTCACCCTAGAAGTATATTTATTTCTGAAATTTGTTTACCTTAAAAATGTGAGATGTGAAATTTGTTATTCAAAAAAAAGAAAGTAGAGATTTGTTGAGAAAAGACAGGATATTTGAATGCAAGAGCAGGTATGATAGAAGACTTTTGTAAATCACTGTAAATAACAACCTAATGGTAGTGTTTTGATAATAGGACAATGAGGAGTGATAATATTTAACAAATGGAATAAATATTAAGAGGGATTAGTACTGTCTACACACACACACACAAAAAAAAAAAAAAATATATGATTGATGATACGTCTGTAGAACAGAAAGAAAGACCAATAAATTTTATGCTTTGTTTGTGGGTATGTATGATGGTGATTGGATCATAAAGAGCATAACATCTCTTTGTAAAATGACTAAAATTTTGGTGAAGAACAAATTTAAAAACCCGAACCATGAACTCTATAAATTGTGGGCCTATATATATATATATATATATATATATATATATATATATATATATATATATATATATATATATATATATATATATATATATATATATATATATATATATATATATATATATATATATATATATATATATATATATATATATATATATATATATATATATATATATATATATATATATATATATATATATATATATATATATATATAATTATATAATTAATTTTACACCCCTGCTTTGATTTATGGTAGTAAATCGAAGTTACATGAACAGAAAGCTAATTTTGCTTTTTATTGATTGTTATGAGCAGGGTTATTTGGTTTAAACCATGGTTCCCCTCCCCCCCCCCCCAACGAAAAGGTTTAATATTTTATCTCAGAAAGTTATGAAAACATTAATATAAATGATGTAAATACAATATAAACAAATGTCACATTAAAGTTTAAAAAACAAAAACAAAAAAAAAAAAAAAAAAAAAAAAAAAAACATTTTTTTATTTTATTTTTTTTAAAAAAACATGGTTTTTTTCCACCATGGTTATGAGGAACCTAGAAATCTCGACGTCCCTCGATTCATTACATTCATTCTACATAAGTGTTTTTCTTTTCTGATTATTTCATCCTTACCAAATCACTGTAATAATAGGAACTTAGAAAATGTATTATTATTATTATTATTATTAGTAGTAGTAGTTTTAGTAGTTAATATTCATTTTTAATCATTTTCTAAAGGTTACGTATTGGACGACTTTTACCATGTTGTACATATGTTACACGAAATGTTACGTCAACCTCCAAAAGATCATTTAAAAACGATAAAGAACAAATATTCACACAAGTAAGTATTTTATTATATTCATAAATTTTCTCTTTCTTAAAAATCTTATTGTGTAGTATTATTACTTTTATTATTTTTTTATTTATTAACTTTTTACAAAGTTAATAAATAACCCATAATAACACCAATAAGCGTGGTTCATTTAAAATAAAAACTACCTAACAGTGATATAATCAAAGTATAAAAGTCAGTATTATAAAACTTGTGAAAGCACCGAGAAAAAGTTTAATAAATACCTATGGATGATTATTGAAAGGAATTATATCGGATGCCGAGACTCATTTAAGTTGAAATTAGAATCTTGGATCCAGAATAGTTATGGGTTTTATGATTAACCTAATGGGAGTCGGTAAGACGTACAGACTTTAGAACTTCTTTAATATTTGCTTTTTTTTTGAGAGGTGTTGGTTTAGTTTATTTTCCCAAGGTTTGAATATTTCTTAAATTCAGTGAAAGAAAATGGGAAGGGTACATAGTTCTTTGATTACTTTTTTAACAATATTTTCGTTTTGCTTTTGATCCAAACTAATAAACTTTTATCATTTGATTAGAGAAGATTATTAAAAAATGAGAACGAAGTCCAATTGATTATTTTAAAGTTCGAAAAGGAAAAGGAGTTAGCATGGAGAAAGATACACTTTTGAAATATTGAAATGGTTTATTGAATAAAATTTTCAAAAGGAGTGTAAAGAAAACATTATAATCTTGGGCTACATGGCTTCCCAGTTTAGGGTCTGAATATAAATATAGTATATTTTCCTGCTTTCTCTGTATTATATGCTTGAAAAATAGTCTTGGAAATGTCGAAACTTTTGTTTAAAAGTTATAAAGATCAAGACTGATAAGGTGAACACATGTTATGCAATATTAAATAAAGTAGCTTAGAGGGAATCCACCATCCATTTCTTCCCAAGACGAAGCTGGATTCCAGTATTCATTTATGCTAGCATTATTGGAGTTCAAGGTGGGAGTCTATCGCAATACCTGTCTTGTCAGGTGATAGAGAAACCGCCTGTACTGTGCTTACCTTAATAGGGATATGAAGATAGAAAAGTTTTCCAGTATTAATGAGGTGTATTCCTGTCAGTTGAACTTCTCATACTTCGGACTCGTGTGAAAAAGGTTCATTTTTTTATTTTCCTGTTGAAGTAGATAATTGGATTGTCCGCAAAAGTTGGTTTTGGAAACTTTGTTTTTTTTTTTTTTTTTTTTCTCTCTCCAGAGTAGATTCAACAGCGGTAATGCTTTCTTTTTTAATAAGGCAAAAGTTGAAATTTATATACTGTATAATAACTTTGGAAATTCCGTATTAGAGAGATTATTTGAATAGGAGATGTTTACATACTAGTGATTTAATGGATGCATGGTTTCGGATATCGAGAATACGTGAATCCTGTGCAAAATAAGCAAGTTTTAATATGAATGAAATGTGGCTAACTCTTACTGTGGATGTCAGTTTTAATACAAAAGAATTTGGTTTATTACATTCTTTGGGAACATATGAGTTAAATTTTTCCTATCTATAATTTGATAAATAAGCAAGTATATTTTGTACTTATTATTATTATTGATGTGTTATCCATTTTCAGAATCTTTCACGAAGTTGCCAAAATACCTATTCCCGATCGACTTGCAATTTAGTGTTAAGTAGTAGTATAGTATATATATATATATATATATATATATATATATATATATATATATATATATATATATATATATATATATATATATATATATATATATATATATATATATATATATATATATATATATATATATATATATATATATATATATATATATATATATATATATATATATATATATATATATATATATATATATATAATAGCAGTAATTTATTTTATAACGAGTATTAGTAATCCTATTTTTTATCGTTTAAAAAGTTATTGTGTTGAATTTGTAGTTTTTATGTGTAAAAAACAAATGAAAGGCTAAAGAAATATTTTTAAGTATTTCTTTTTTTTTTTTTCTTTTTAATTTAAGAAAATGTAAATTAATGACTTTAAATCTTCCTGTACTTTACTTTTAATTGTGATGTATATATTTACACCAGATCAAAATAACAACAACAACGATGATGATATTATGTATAATAAATTATTTTTATAAGTGTTAAGGTATATATAATTTATTATTTTTAATAAGCTGAATGATTTTTTTTTCTAATGGTTTATCATAAATCATTAAAAGATATTTAATTTTGCATGGATAAGTAATTATAATAATGATTATATATTTTTCTTGACTTGTAAAGAGAAAATGCCTCTATATACAATTTATTTGTATTCCCTACAATTAATATAATTAAAGGTTTACAAAATTTTGTTTTGAATTGAAGCCCTCTCCCCCCCCCAAAAAAAAAGTGTGAGAAGCTTTCACTTTTTTTTTCATATTCGTCATATGTACTTTAAAAAAATAAATAAAACTGCTTTAGAAACTAAAAATTTATTAAATAAGAAAATTTACATATTAGGTAATATTTACTTTAAATAAATACATATTTTTAAAATTAAAATACTCCATTATTATTTTAGCTTTTTTTTTTTGTTATTGGGGGAGAAATTTTAAAAATGTTCAACATGCTTGGATGGTTAAAACAAGCACTCATTGTAATACAAATTTAAATACTATGGAACAATGTTTTAGTAATATAGCTATCCTCAAAGGGAACAAATTTTTTATTTTACCTTCAGTAGTATATATATATATATATATATATATATATATATATATATATATATATATATATATATATATATATATATATATATATATATATATATATATATATATATATATATATATATATATATATATATATATATATATATATATATATATATATATATATATATATATATATATATATTCAGCTAAAATAACAAACTATATTAAATTATATCTAAAGCATAATTTCAGTAATCAATTAATATAATACCGTAGATTATCCTAATTGCACCAATTGTTCAATACTGAATGAGATTAATTTAAAAAACTGGTCTTTAAATTCCAAAAGTTAAAAAAAAAAATCAATTGTTAAATATTAGAGCAGTAGTACTTAAAAACAATTTTGTAAAAATCATAATTACTTGTGTATTTTAACCGTCCTATTTTTCATTTACTATCGTTAAGACATTGGCTTTTAACACGATTTAGTATTTTTCTTTGGTATTTAAAACCAGCTTTTTAAAATTCGCATTCTGTATTGCCCATTTGTACCGTAACCTTTTCTTTATTACGGAATAACTTTAAATACTGTTGCTGCAGGCCAGCAAGGTTAAACTCTAGGTTTAGTTTACCATGGTTTTTAAGATTTGGAGAAAAGGGAATATATTAATATAAACCGTTTTCTATTAGTCCACAAGCTTCCTAAAAATTTATTGGCGCCCCATTTTCATAAGTTTTTTTAAGATCTTTTTTCAGTGCATCTAACGATTTTCCAAAATATCGTATGTTTTCGAGTCAGCTGATTCCAATTCAACATGGCGGCTGGACTCTCAAAATATTCAACTGATGTAGAACCAAGAATACTCTTATAAGAGAATTATAAGCAACCAAATATAAATAATAATGCCTATTGTTGACAAATTTAGAAGAAATAACGTTACTGAAAATATATATTTCCTAATAAGGCTTAAATTATACTGATTACTTATGTTGTCTACTACTATTCCTTTTTGTTTCGTAGAAAACTAAAATTTATAAATCCTGATTATCACAATATATGTTATTTAAAATAAATTTAAAAATTTGACATAAAATGACACACAAACATGGATACAAATGCCAGCAAAGAAAATGGGTTTGTTTACATATAAATAATAAAGAGGAATTGTCATATCGAAAAGTATCTTCAGGATTTTAAAGAAATCTATTGTCGTGACGTAGTTTTCGCGCCAAAAGTGACAAATAGAACGCTGTTTTTTCTTCAAACTTTTTGGTAAACTTTGTATTTAAGTAAAACTTGGACGAATAGAAAACGGCTATAATTATATTATCAATAATGAGAGCTGATACTCCATTTCACTGAAAAGTAATTATATCAGGCTCAATAGCTGAAACTTGTACTCAAAGTTCAGGCTAAAATTCCTTTATTTAAAAAAAACAAAAAACAATAAAATCAAAATATAAGTTTTCTTTTCTTTCATTTCATTCATACTTTACTAACTACAAAATATCTCAATATTTTTTTCCAAACCTTGGATTCCCTTTGAAGACATCAATTGGTCATCATAACTAGTTTCAGAACCGCTGCATAGAGCGTTCCTTTTTTAATTTCGCTTAATTTGTTACATTACATACAGTTTAATGAGTTTTATTAATCTATACTTTCTTAGTAATTACTTTCTATAAAAAGTATGTACTTTAATTGGAGGGTCAAGTAAGACCTATAAAGTCCTGTCTATACTAAATACTAAAATAGATTTTAGGAAGTGTTTTGTATATATATATATATATATATATATATATATATATATATATATATATATATATATATATATATATATATATATATATATATATATATATATATATATATATATATATATATATATATATATATATATATATATAAAGTTGGATATTAAAAGTATTTTACTTTGATAATATATTACGGAATTTTTGCAAACTCCCAAAGTGTTAACAATTTATCATAAAATGACACAGAACCAACTAAATAATTACTATTTCCAGTCACTTTAGACCAATCAGCTCCGTATGCTAAACTCTCATGTTTAGAATAGTTGCAAATGGTATTTGATACATCACAAGAATCAATTTCTAAGACTTGAAAACCATTGTGCATTGTTGATGCCAACATTAAAGGTTCACGTTGAGGTTCGCATCTAAGTCTCCAAACACCACCACCAAGATTTGTTTTCTGAACTGGATACTTCATTTTTCGAGTATCCCATGAATTTAAATCCACCGTTGTAGCATCCACTAAAAAGTAAAGAATCTTTCCATAAACTGTGCTGAATTGAAGTAACACCTGCTGCATGTTCTTTTGAACACGAATTTCTTATCTCTTAATCTAACATCGTGCCCAATAAAACGACAATCATCGGCTCCTGTATACACTACATTACTATTGAAACAATTAAAACTGGTTACCCAAGCTTCATAATTATGAGCTTTAGTTTCTGAGTATAATTTTAAATTCATATCTTGCAATAAATAAATATAAAAATAACCTTCTGAATCACTTACTGTTATCCTTGGAGAGTTACTGGGATTAATTAATGTTGACCAATCCAAATATAATGCAAGGTTAGGAGTAACTGATACTTCACACAGATTCTTTAAACAGTTTCCATCTTCTAAAGAAAATATAATTAGTTTCCCAATGGCGTTTACAAGACCTAAAAGTATCTTATCATTCACACGATGGCTACACCACCTTACATCTAAAATTCCGGGCATATTTATTGCTTGCAAAGTTTTTAACACTTCATTTTCCCAAGAGTATAGATATAGTTTCCCAAGTCGCTCACTTTTATTCTCATTAATTTTATTCTCGTTAATTACAGGATCTTCGGAAATTGTCATCTTTTCTTCCTTAATGACAAGTTCGTAATTTCCAACGACAAATAAATTCTGGTGTGGTTCAAGAGGACAAAAATCAATGCAATCAGCATTGTAAAATGTATTGGTGCATACTTTTGTCTCTATATCCATTTATGTAATTTTTCAGGAATTGTTACAGTATTATTTTTCCGTTATCAAAAAATACAAAAATGAAATTATTAGGAGTAACACCTGAAATTTTAAATGAAATTTGTAAAAATAAATCAATATATACACTGAAAAAATTATTAAATGAAAACTTTGAAACCTATGTGATAAAATATTTTTTAGAGAGAATGTGTAAAATGGCAAAAGTAAATTATTCATGTGAAAGAAATTGAGTATCTTGCTACAAATACAATGTTTTCATACCGTGAGCGGTAATAATGTATAAAAAAAAAAAAAAAAAAAAAAAAAAAAAAAAAAAAGTCTAACTTAATATAAGATTAGGAGAGTAACATTAATTTATATCATAAAACATGTAATATATTAATTTCTAGGCACATGCTCAAAGAACTTTTCAAGCTGGCCTTTAATAAAAAAAAACTTTTTCATATACAAAAAAAAAAAAAAAAAAAAAAGTCAATAATTTGTACCTCATTGTCCCCAAGGGATGCTACCAAACGCCCCCTTTTGCATTCCTCTCCCATTATCACTTTGGAGTATATGCATGTAAAGAAATACTTACATACTCTGATGGAACGCTCGCATATTTTTTTTTTTCTGTTTCCTTTGTTTGGCACTGCTTTCCTTCACTTCTTGTTCCTTAAACTGAGCATAACAATAAATCATACTCCGCTTCCTCCTACTGCCTATATCCTTAATTTTCATCCAGTGGCTGAAGGATGTAATTTGTTGTCTTGTTTATGATAATTTTCTCTTAAATAACCTGTAAATAAATTCTCTTATGCTGCTGACTATCGTAAATCCTTCCTCATTTAAATTTCAAATTGTGAAGAAAAAAGAAAAAAAAAAAAAATCTTTCCCAGAAATCAATTTGCATCATAACATTACACCAGGAGAATTTGATTCGAATTCTCCTATGTTTATCACCTCTTGGGCAGTTAAGACAACTTCCTACTCTTAGTTTTGACCATTCTGAAAAAATGAACCTTTTACTTCTTTATTTAACTCTAGCTTTTACTATTACACTTCCAATTTCTCATCCTCTGGATTTCTATGATCGTTTCATAATTTATGTATCTTGTCCAATATTTCCAAATCTTCTCTATGAGTTGCCTTTCTTGGATGAGAATACATTTAACGTAAACTGGCTGTCTTTTTGATTTCTCTAAGATGATTTAAAAGATATCCCATACCTGAGGCAATTCTGGCATCAAAGTATACATTCTCTTTTTTATTCTTCCTCTAACTTAAAAGTTTGATTCAACTCCAATTAAAATGAACAACTATTAGTAACAAGGAAGAAGCATCCTGAGATTACCATGGTCTTCAGTTTTTGGAAACTCTCACTGCAAAAACTTAACCTGAAATTTTTCAATATATAAACTTCATTGCACCATAAACTCTTTTCTCCATTTATACAATGTAATAATGTTTCTAATTTCTCTGGTATTCAATAAAATTATCTCCTCTACCTTAGCTTCATTGTTTTTTCATTCTATGTTTATTCATGTGGGTTCACAGTTACCTTGGCTTCTGTTAAAGTTGAATTAATCATAAAAGCTTTTGATCCTAACTCTATACTTTAATGCTAATATTTATTAGTTCACTCTTCGAATTATTTACGTGCAACATTGTAATTTTTGCTAATTCTGAGCATAATACTATTATACTGCATGATTCTGTTGAGATTCTAAAACCTTATGATTCTGGACTTCAATCCTAGATTGATATACTGTTTAATCTATACCTACCAACTTTTATCCCCTTCTTTCCTGCTGGAAGTTAATGCTTATTTAGACTGTGACATTTATTTATTTATTTATTTAAAAAAAAAAAAACAACCATTTAGATGTTATCTAACTGATCTACCCACTGTTCTTTCTAAAATTTTCGAATCTATCCTTAACTGAATGATTTGGAAACTAGTACTTCCTTTAATCTTATTCTTGTTCACACCCACAGTTTCTGTAAATACTCAACTGGAAATCTTTCTTTTATCAATGAACATTTGCTGGGGAAATGTCAAATGATATCTACATTCTCAGTTTTTATTTCAAAACTTATTTTATTTTTCTATTCTTCTTATTTCCTTTAGTTCTCTAACTCTATAGCAACTTTGGTTAATGCAACGTAATAAACTCTAGTGTATGGTGTTTGTTTCATTCCTAAATTGTCAGTGGCTTACAGCTCTCTATGGGTTTGGTGGAATTTCATTGTGATGATGTCACCTTTCATGTGTAAAAGTTTATATATATATATATATATATATATATATATATATATATATATATATATATATATATATATATATATATATATATATATATATATATATATATATATATATATATATATATATATATATATATATATATATATATATATATTAAACCGACCGGGGCCCGGCCCGGCCAACCTTGGCCATTTTTACTGACCCCGGCCCCGGCCAAAAATCAGGGAAAACGGGGTTTCGGGGTTAAAATGGCAAATTATACAAAAAATTTTTTTTTTTTTTTTTAATTTCAGCCGATTCTGCTGAAACTTTCAGTTATATAGATTTTTTACCGGTAAGAAAAGTCATTTCTAGCGTTTTTTGAGTCTATTACAGTTTTAAAAGTTTTTTTTTTATTTTTTTTTTTGAAATTTTACCCTTTTTAATTGAATGGCGGTGCCAAACCACTTTTTAGAATGAGCTGAAAATTGGACTATTTATTCAAAATTAAATGGGATACAAAAGTCTCTAATAGATTTTGTTCCCAGAGTTATAGGAAAAATGTTATAAGCCAAAAACTCTATAGAAAAAAATTTTTTTTGAACTAAAAAATCCACCTTTTCAGACAAAATTTTTTTTTTAAAAATACAACTATAATTTTTTTTTTGTATGGTTAAATTCCTCTATGTACTTTATTGGATGAATTCGTTGGTTTTGAGATATAGCCTTCAAAAAGGTCCATTTTTGGCCAAATTTCAAAAATTCCCAAAGTTTGAGAGGCTATATCTCACTTCAAACAAAGAGCATTTAAATATGCACTAAATAAATATTGTTGCCCTGCCCTCTTCTAAACAATATTCACAAATAAAAAAAATAGTAGGTAGCGTTTTTTTAAATAATTTTTTTCCAAAGGGTACGATTTTTGCAAAAAAAATTTCAAGTGCTTATAACTTTTTTCTAGACGTGATATCAAAAATCTATTCCCACCAATGCAAGAAATTTGGGCAAAGGTATTCAGTTAAATTTTCAGCTCATGTGGACCAGTGGTTTGACCCAGTTATTCATTTTTTTCAACTTTGGGTCCAAATAAGTTTCAAACCGTTATAGACTCAAAAAAATGCTCGAAATCAACTCAGAACTTCGTGAAAAAATTCACATACTTTGAAAATTTCAGCTCAATCAGAATAATAAAAAAAATTTCAAACAAAATATAAAAAAAAATTTTTTTTTCTGTTTCTTTTACTGCTCTTTTTCTGCTTGTGAATGTTCATCTTTGTGTTTTGATTTTAGATACTCCAAAAAGATTTGGTTGAAATTTTTTTACTTGTAGCACCCGGAGGTTCTCTTCTAATTTTCTGACTGCAGATGTTACATTTAGCTATTTCGAGCCTATCCTGAAACATTGTAAAGTATATACTGCAGAAGCTGATCTTTTAGCCATATTGACTGAAAGTATAAACAAAATAATAATTTTTAAATAATGTAGCTAAATGATACAAGTTTGATACATAGCAATAAAATAACAATGATATGTATAAATACAGGTTATATTGATAATTTTATATCTTACATTTTTTCAAACTTTACCTTAGGGTCTTATATAAACCTGTTGAATCACTATTATTAGAATATTTTTTTTTTTACTTTTTTTAAACTTTAATATACAAATATTTTTTTTATTTTTTTTTTGAGAAAATGCATATAATCATTAATTTAAGTGAATGTTGGCTATTTTCTTACTTTTAAATAAACCTTATATCTAATTTTCTTAACCTTAATTTCAGTGCTTTTACCTCTTTACAAATTTTAGGAAACCCGGCCATAATATATATATATATATATAAGTTTACCAGAGATCAAAAAGACAAAAGACAGAATGCCATCTAGATTTGAGAAAGTATTTTCTAAATAACAGTAGTTAACTTATGGAATGGTTTACCACAGTAAATGATTAATAGTTGAACTCTTTCAATCTTTAACAAAAAGTTGTATCAATACATGGATGATTAAGGTATAATTAATTCAGTTTCAAAGACCATTTTTGGATATGCAGTATATTTTATGATGATCAATGTCAAGTTATGGTGGGAGTTTTTGACAATCTTTTGGTGGGTTACTGGTGACTTGGTTTACATGTTAGCTTAGTTGACATATTTGTTTATAAGGTTAATAAACTGTATGCTGCATGTGTAATTATGAAGTCAGGTTAATTTTTAATTAATGCATAAAGGTTAATGAAAATTTAAATCTTAGATGAATCATTTCTTAAGTTATTGCTTTTTTTTTTGGCTGCGAGTCTTGATAGGCCTGTAAGGTTTATGTCTCTATTTTCTTATGAGAATTAGTTTTTCCTATTAAATCAGTAATGATGAATTGATATTTAGCAACCACATTGTTTGCATTCATTTTCCTTCCCAGGTCCTATTGCATTATCAGACTATGTTACCTTGTTTGTATTGTTCTTTTTGTTAATCATACTTACATAAGTATGTTAATATGGGTGTACTTTTTCCTTTCTTCTGACTTTGCATAGTGTAAAAAACATTGAAAGTTTTTAAAAAAAATTATGAGTTAATCCTAATGAAGTGATCCAATACTGGTTGATTAACCATTTTTAAAATAATTTATATTTTGCACATCAACCTTATATATTGACATTTCAAAATTTGGTAATTGTAGAGTTGACAGGAGCATTTTTTTTTATCTTAATATATCAAAATATAGAGATTAAATGGTCTGAAATAAATTTTTTTCAGCCGAAGTGCAGAAAATAATTTTGTATACTAAAAACAAAAAAAATTAAGAGTGATAACTATAATCATTTAAAAACACATTGAATGACTTTAATGGTGTATTATAGTTTGGTTTTGCACTACCAGGTTGCTGCATCAGCATTGAAGGGAATCGTTCAAAATTTTATACCTATTTTAGAGCTAATAAAAAGGTAAAAAAAATAAATTTTTGTTTCTAAAATATACTTAAACTATAAAATTTTTTACAAAATGAATTGAATTAGTTATGTTAAAGTGATGGAAACATTTTCTTTTCTTTATTTACATATTTAGTTGTTATGTAACATTAGTAGCAAAGACTCAGCATTCGCTATGCTATGCCAATTTGCTGACTGTTAGGCATACTTTTACCCTTAAGTCCAGGTTAGGTTGTTGAACGAGTTTGTTAAATCTAATAAATTAGTCAGACTTCCACTAACCTGGACTTAAAGGGTAAAAGTTCACCTAACAGCCAGCAAGTAGGCCTAACCTAGCAAAAAAAATAAAAAAAAAAAAAAAAAAAAAATGTAAAAAAAAAAAAAATTAAAATTAAATATTTTTTTTTTTTTTTTTTTTTTTTTTTTTTTTTTTTTAATTTCATATTATAAAAAAATAAAATTTTTTCTTACCATTTTTTCAGCTCTTAAATATCTATAAAATTTTAAGCGATTTCCTCTGACATTGATGCAGCAACCTGCTAGTGCAAAGCCAAATAGTAATACGGCATTAAAGTTGTACAATGTGCTGCTAAATTGTGATAGTTATTACTCTAAATTTTTTGTCTTACTTTTTGGTGTTTTTAGTATAGAAAATAGTTTTTGGCACCTCAGTTAACTGAAAAAATTGATTTTACTCTTTAGTCTTTGTATTTACAATCTATTAATTTTAACTCTACAATTACCAAAAAAAAAAATAAATAAATAAAATTTAAAAGGAGCAGGTATTTATAGAGATGGCTTTAATTTCATTAATTGAGCTCTGGTAATCCTCTGATATGTCATATATTGCTATTTTAAACACATCTTTGCTTCTAAAAATAATATTTATTCAAACTTTTGAATCAGTCTCTGAAGATGTAATTTTTGGTAATCTTTCAGCAGAAAAGTGCATTAATTTATTTAAAGTTTAAATTATTTTGGAGTTTGATATAAAAAAAACTAATTATTTTCCTACAAATTTGGGTACTCAAAAATATTTGGGAACTATTATCAATATTAGGACTCCTTATCTCTGGTATACAAATATATATAAGTAAAAAATATTTGTGCAAAATAAAGTGCTTTACAACTATAAAATATTTAGTTTGAGCCTCAAGTTGTATGAATTGTTTTGTTTTTGAGAGAGGACCTCACCTACAAAGGTATATGCCGTCCTCCAGGCAGACAAATGCTGCCCTTCAAACTATCACGAGTTCAGAAGGAATATACTATGGAGGGACTAAACGCTATGAGAACTCGTGATGCTCTCTCTCTTTGTAGTACGAGTTACAGCCACAGCCTAATATATTTATTTAGATTGTGTTACAGCCTTAAAAAAAGAATTAAAAAAATTAATATATATATATATTATTATTTTGGGCTAATTACCATAGTATAAGTAATTACTCTTATCAATACAATACATATAATATTCTTCGGTGTATATATAAAAATTATTTTGTTTACTTGTAAAAATACAATTAAAATTACAGTATTTTAGATCAATGTTTTATATTTAGGACAATCAAGAATCCATATTATTGCAGCAAAAACTGTAAAATAAAAATTAAATAGCTTCCTAAATAACAAAGAGTTACTTTGATAATCACAAATATGTTTATATTTATTTTTATTTATTTTCTTGAAAAAAGTTTTACATGAAAAATGAAAAAAATTGCTAAAAAAAATTTCTTAATTAACGACGTGGTATTTTAAATGTTTGAGACACATCAGTCTAGGGCGAGATCGACTTTCACTCCCAATTAGAAAAGAGTTGACATACGTATAATTCTAATTAACTAATCAAAAAGTTGTTTACAGTTCGGCTGTTTGAAGAAAAGTAATCTATGGCTGCAGGTTTGTGGCGTAGGCATATTAGGGAGTGGCTTTCATTAGAAAATAGCTTGAAAAAAAGTCGTTGAAGTTTGAATTGAAACCCAAATGTAAAAGGGCTTATCCCCGTTTTGTCTATGTATCTCCCTATCCTTCCGACTTCCTGTACTGTATATACGTATAAATCATGGTTAGGGATTTTTATTTTTTTTTTTAATAAACGAATCAAATTAAAAAAAAGAATCTTTTGATTTTTGATTTTCTAATTTTTAGTTACAAGTTTTTTTTTTTTTAAATTAGGAATCTTATTCGCCTAAGTAAAAGTTAATAAGTAAATATAATTAGTTAATTAGCTGAAGTAGGTTATTTAAATTATTTTTTTTTTTAAGTACAAGCTGTTTTAAATTTTTTGATATGAAAATGACGAAAATGCGACTGATATAACTAATTCACGGTTTTTAAATTTTAAAACAAACGAGTAAACTATATTAAATTATTATTTTTTAAGAATAATGTTTTATGGTTCTGTGCCCTTATTTAATTTTTATTTTATTAATTAAGATAAATATTAAAAAATAATAAAAAAAATATATTCTTAGCATCTAAATTTTGAAGACAAATAAAACATTAATTTCTGTATTAGAAAATAAGTAAACAGAGACAGTTAGAGCTTTGAATAGAATTTTAAATGCAAGTGAATTGGTCCGATTTTTTTTTTTTTTTTTTTTTTTTTTTAAACATTCAATACCACCTCTCACGGGCAGAGCCCTCTTCAAGGAGGGTGTTAAAATAATAAAAGAATAAAAAAAAATCCTCTACAACTCTCGCCTAACGAAAATTTCTTAGGTGAAAACAGACGTGGGCTTTAAAAAGCAGAAATACGGAAGATGAGAGAATTCTACAAAACAGAGGTGTCTAGAAAGGAGGCACCACAGCCGACGAGCCTTGAGTTGTCTATGTCCACACAAAATTCAAGTGCAGACAATGCGCCCCTTGTGCTACGAGGACGTCGTAAAGGTGGAAGTATACTAGTGGTCAGTTCCTGATCGAGCATTTGCCACTGTAGTACCTATAGAGAAGAGACAAGGCACCAATGTCTCGTCGCAAAGATAAAGAGTGATCAAGTGAATTAGTAAAGAGCGGAACAATTTATGTCTTTTAGCTTTTGACTCAACCCTATCCAAAAGACGGGTAAAACCTGAGCCACCCAATATATGAGAGCAGTAATCCATACAAGGGCGGATGAGACCCTTGTATAATTGGAGCAACTGCAAAAAAAAATTTCTCCAGGTCTAAACAGAACTCCCAGCTTCTTTGAGGCTGGGCTAGCAACCATTGTGATGTGAGATTTCCAAGACATATTTTTATGTTTATGTGAAGGCCAAAGATGTTTATATAGTCAACAGGAGAGACGGGAGAACCATTGAAAGAGATAGAAAAGTTAGAAGGTGTCTTTGAGAGGGAGATTTCGAGAAGTTGAATTTTTTAAATAGTTGAATTTTACAAGGTTGAGACGACCCCACCGTGAAATTCTATCCAGATCTGCAAGAATGGAATCGGAAAGATGAAGATGGGCATCTGGAAAAAGACAAATCATTCACAAGAGGTTTAATTATACGGATCTCAGCAGCCCAGGAGTTTTCTAGCGCACAGAATGAAAGGTACGTAATTATTAATTAAGAACTGAAAATATGGTAGACCGTAACTGATCACATCCATTAATTCATACAATGCTCAAAATTGTACGATACTTGCTTAACATTAAAGTCTGTCGAAGCAGCTGTAGTATTAATGAAACTCAGATTCTAATCTTTTTTATTTTTCCATAAAAAATACATACTGGAATATAATATATATATATATATATATATATATATATATATATATATATATATATATATATATATATATATATATATATATATATATATATATATATATATATATATATATATATATATATATATATATATATATATAATATGTGTTTCATTTTTTAATGAACATATCAACAAAAATAATAGTATTAAAAATATTATTATATACAGTAATATATATATATATATATATATATATATATATATATATATATATATATATATATATATATATATATATATATATATATATATATATATATATATATATATATATATATATATATATATATATATATATATATTCTTATTTTATTATAATATATTATAATTTAATATATTATTATAAATTAATATTATACAAAAATTATTATATATAGATATATATATATATATATATATATATATATATATATATATATATATATATATATATATATATATATATATATATATATATATATATATATATATATATATATATATATATATATTCTTTTGAGAAAGTGTACAGAACCCACCACAGATCACAAAAATAGAATAACTGTCACACTAGGTTGGAAAACCTAACAATAGGAAAAATAGAGGTACCCAAAGGTCAGCAAGATGTCATTGATCAATTTAGTTTCGTGAAGGAAGACGAATAATGAGCTACTCGGCAAGAATGTAGCGTAATTTTTCAGAAGGGTGGAACTATAACCGAAGTGTAGAAAAGTAACGACAACGTATGGGGTCCGTATGTGCGCAGTCTACTAGATGTGCTGAACTGATTGTGGCGTGTGGTGATGGAAAAACTTACATGATGGTAGAAGATCTCGCGATATGTATTGGCCGTTCACAAGGTTGGCATGGCCAATGCCAATGCGGAAACGTGCCAGGACCACCTTATATTGACGGTTGCGCCAGTGAGAGGATGACCAGATCGCCAAAGGTAGGTTTAATATTTCTTTGTTTATCCTCATCCCTCCTACCAGAAGTGATAATGAATCCTTGTCGGAGCGCATTTGAGCAATCGGTCGAAGGAAGGCAACCCCGTTGGAGCGCAGATGGGAGATGGCCAGAGTTGTTAATGTAAGAGGAGGTTGTTAGTTTAGTTTCTCTGTCAGTCATCTCATTGCCGGTGACTCCGGCATGAATAGTGGTCCAGCAGAGAGTTATCTGTTTTCTGAGAGAGTGAAGAGGCGGAGAAACTGTGATTTTGAAAGTGAAAACAAGGTCATATAGGCGGAGGAAGCTGAAAGCGTTCAGGGAGAATGACTGGTGGCATAAATGTAAGATAGTAAATTTTGAAAGGGGATATTTAAGAAGTTGAGGATGTCGTGTACCGTGTTTGCAAAAGGCCAGTAAGAATGATTCCGTAGTATCTCTTGCAAAATTGGTCATCGCAGATGAGTTAGGAGTTTGGAAGCGAACGTTACTTGAGAACTTAATACATTTACACCAAAGAGAGATCGGCATGACATTGGTCTCGCTCTCTAAGCTCATCTTGGGTGAAGAACGGAAGGCTCCCGTAGTTATACGGATCCCTCATTTTGGATCGGACCAAGTAGGTGAAATTAATGTTCAGAAGCTTGCCCATACACAATATAGCCGTAATCCTGCTTTGATCGGATGAGGGTACAGTGAGGCGCAGAAGATATTTGCGATCACCACCTAGTTCTTGGACGTGAGAAGGTGCAAGATGTTGAGAGCATTATGGCAAGTCGTCTTCAGGCTCTTAATGTTGGGTGAAAACGTAAGGTGCTCATAGAATATTAGAGCAAGAAAATGAACCTGTAAGTCAACCTGGATGGGAGATCAGAATTTTACAAAATTGAGTAAAGGAAGGTGACGAAGTCCTTACCTTCCCTTGTAAATATTGAATTTGGTTTTAGAAACAGAGAAGTGGAAGTCGTGTGTGTCACTCCAATCCTGAAATGTTTTTTATGGCGAGTTGGAGTTGTCGTTCAAGACGTGTTTTCGCGCTCCAGTTGTGTATCAACGTGAAGGGAGAACTTAATGTTCTTAGGGATAAAAGTGACCACGTCGTTAAAGCCAAGAAAAAACAATACGACGCTAATGACACCACCGTGGAACGCTCTCATCCAAGGCAAAGTGACGCGACAGGACCGAAGAGCATCGAACTTCAATGGATCGGTCCAATTGGAGGTGCTGGATGAAAAGAGCCAGCTGCCCGGGCTGAAATTATATCCTTTAAAAGGATATCATTTCTCCATACGGTGTCATAGGCCTTGATTCAATCTCAACAGAGGGTTTGTAGATGAGAGGTGACTGCCAAAGCCAAATTGATAATTAATTAAAGACGTGTCGGAACTCTATGACCAGGAGAGGGCGTAAGGAGTGGTAGGCTAACGAAAATGGTCTCTGGTTGCCAGTCAATTTCGGATCTTTAAGCGACTTCGGGGATTGGGACGACATAAGCTGTGGTCCACACAAATGGAAAGGTGTTATCTATCCAGATTCGATCGAAAGGTCGGAAAAAAAATGCAGAAGGGTGAATGTAACGAAATATGATAAAAGATATGATGTCAGGTCTATGGGCACCGTCGTTGCAGTTCTCCAGGGCCGTTCGATACTCGTTGAGTGTAAAAACATGGTTACAGGGATGATCTTCCCTTGTCACTGTAGAGAAGCCCGGTAGTTCTGTAATGCTTCTAATGACTTAGAATATTTCAAAATAGTGGAACCGCTAGGAAAATTGCCTATAGTTTTTTTTCCTTTTACCAGGTCAGCTAGGACACACTCTTGGGACAACCAAGGAATTGCCAGTCGCCTGCCAGCGGAAGACCGTGGGATGTAAGTTTCTGCTGCGTTGGAAGAATGTTAAAGCGTCGTCGGTGGATGGAAACTGCTCATTGAAGTGAGAGTGGATAGGTGTCCTTTTATGGAAAGTGGTCCACTCTGCCATATCATAAAACCAACGGGAATAAGGTACTGCCGTAAGTCTCGGTTATATATATATATATATATATATATATATATATATATATATATATATATATATATATATATATATATATATATATATATATATATATATATATATATATATATATATATATATATATATATATATACCGAGCCTACGGCAGTACCTTATTCCCGTTGGTTTTATGATATGGCAGAGTGGACCACTTTCCATAAAAGGACACCTATCCACTCTCACTTCAATGAGCAGTTTCCATCCACCGACGACGCTTTCACATTCTTCCAACGCAGCAGAAACTTACATCCCACGGTCTTCCGCTGGCAGGCGACTGGCAATTCCTTGGTTGTCCCAAGAGTGTGTCCAAGCTGACCTGGTAAAAGGAAAAAAAACTATAGGCAATTTTCCTAGCGGTTCCATATTTTGAAATATTCTAATCATTAGAAGCATTACAGAACTACCGGGCTTCTCTACAGTGACATATATATATATATATATATATATATATATATATATATATATATATATATATATATATATATATATATATATATATATATATATATATATATATATATATATATATATATATATATATATATATACATAAAACATCGAAGTTTAAAGATTGCTATAGGGGAATCGAACCCGGGCCCTATAGCACAAAAGCATAGTTTTCTACCTCTATTGAACCGCCAGTAGCGTAGAGGTAAAACTCGATGCATTCCCCTATAGCAAACTTCAACTCCGATGTTTAATGGATATTTAGTCTGCGAATATGTTAGCAGACATATATATATATATATATATATATATATATATATATATATATATATATATATATATATATATATATATATATATATATATATATATATATATATATATATATATATATATATAATCAAGGAAAAAAACGAGAATGTGACCAGATTTTCCTCCTCTAAAGCGTTACGAGGGTATTTGATATGCTTGCACACACACACATTATAACTTAAAAATCTATCAAATTCTGATAGAGCAACCAATTTGCTGCTTAAGGTCATGAGTTAATCTATACGCATTAAGGAACTTTTCCCCATGTGAATAACAATTTACTTTCAAACTTTTTTTTTTTTTTATAAGGGAATAGATATGAGATTCCTAGTTTTAGATATGAATTTATTGAAATACAGGTAATGGAATAATATATATATATATATATATATATATATATATATATATATATATATATATATATATATATATATATATATATATATATATATATATATATATATATATATATATATATATATATATATATATATATATATATATATATATCCTGGATGGATTATCAAAAAATAAAGTTGTCTAAGTAACTTAAAAGATTTATTTAAATATGTCCCTAATGTTACGTTTCTAAAAAAAAAACAATTGGATATATTTGATAAATTTCAATATATCGAAACCATTTTTCGATGTGAAGAAGTGATTTCGAATATCCAAGGTCTTTTTCCTGTCAAATGCCTTTTCTATAAGGGTTTTCTCAAGTCTCCAATAGTTTAAACTTTTCCTCTATACAGAAAATTCTTTACGAATTCCTGAGAATGTCAATTCATGAATTCTGAAGATATTTAAATTGACGTTGATATCCATTAAGCATTCCGTTCTTCCAATCCTACGCATTGAAATTTTTATTCAAAATTTATTCAGTAAGTACATATTGCTGGACATAAAGTGGAAAACCATCATCCTACTGAAAAGCTGAAAATGCAAGCATCTGTAAAGAGGCAAAATTTTGAAGCCTTCCAAACTAAGTATAACCTGTCACTATGGGCTCCATCAAAAAGGAACACAATGACATAATTCGTAGAGCACAAATTGACATTTGGGAGTTTCTTTCAATATCAATCAATCTGTGTGAATTTCACTTTACACTAGTTGTGCAATTTTGAGTGAGATACCAAAGGTCTCGGGTCACCCATATATATATATATATATATATATATATATATATATATATATATATATATATATATATATATATATATATATATATATATATATATATATATATATATATATATATATATATATATATATATATATATATATATATATATATATATATATATATATATATATATATATATATATATATATATATATATATATATATATATATATATATATATATATATATATATATATATATATATATATATATATATATATATATATATATATATATATATATATATAATTCCAGTTTTGAACTGAAAAATAAAAATTGAACGAATCTTGTATGTAGATAATATTGTTTAGACCGTGAACGTCCCATGTATATAAAAGATACTATAATAAAATTTTTTATAAATATGGGCCAAGAAATAACTTACTTCAAATTTACATACCAGATTACATATTTACATTATTGCACTATTTTATATATAAAAATTTTACATTACTTTGTCCATCATATGCCCACATTAACAGTCCTCCCCCCCCCTCCAAAATAAGAAAAAAAATCAAATAAACAGTAAAACCAGTAATGAAAAATAGTAAATATTGTTCAGTATATATATATATATATATATATATATATATATATATATATATATATATATATATATATATATATATATATATATATATATATATATATATATATATATATATATATATATATATATATATATATAATATTATATAAAATGTGCTGTAAAATAAAGTTTTTAAAATAAAATTTTAACAAACGCTTGGGGATATTCAGAACATCCTTGAAATCAGTATCTACAGTGTAGCCAAAAATAGAAACGGACTTATTGCAATTAAAAATATTAGTCAACATATTTTAGTCAAAACAAAGGTGTTCACATACTTTACCTTCAAATAATTAGTTCTAAATCAGTAATGATAACACTTAAATTCACTTAACATAACAGTTACGAAAATAGGCTTTCCCCAAAACCAAATCTCCATTAGCAGAAAAATTAACAGCTAAATATTTTGGAAAAATAAAACTATTTAATTTAAAACTATATAGAGGCTTGTTAGAGAGAGGCCTCTTTTTTTAACAAACCAAAAATATCAACTTTAATGATGATGAAAAACGGGCAAATCTTACAAAATGGACCCCTTTTTTAAAAATTTTATTTAAAAAAAAAAACAAAAAAAGAAATAAAATTAGTTCAACATATAAAACTGAAAAGGTGAATAAAAAAAAAAATTATACAACAATATTAGACATTAATCAAAATAGAAATATTATGGCATATAAAAACACACATTAAGAACTTTAAATGTAATAAAAATTAATATCATTTACCAATATTTACAAAAAAAAAAACATTTTAAAAACCTATGAGTATCTAAATAAAAATAAATGAAACAGGAATGTTCAATAATAATAATAATAATAATGTACAAACTAGGCAGGATTATAAAAAGTCTTAATGTTACAGCTGCATCATATATATATATATATATATATATATATATATATATATATATATATATATATATATATATATATATATATATATATATATATATATATATATATATATATATATATATATATATATATATATATATATATATATATATATATATATATATATATATATTATATTTATATTTTAATATTATTTTAAAAAAAATAAAAAATAAAAAAAAAAAAAAAAAAAAAATATATATATATATATATATATAATTTAGGGATGGAGTGAAGTATCGGTAAGTATCGGCATATTTTCCGATACCGGTATCGGTATCGGTATATTTTTAGGTATCGGTATCGGTAAATATTTTTGGTATCGCTCCATCCCTTATATATATATATATATATATATATATATATATATATATATATATATATATATATATATATATATATATATATATATATATATATATATAATATATATATATATATATATATATATATATATATATATATATATATATATATATATATATATATATATATATATATATATATATATATATATATATATATATATATATATATATATATATATATATATATATATATATATATTATATATATGCTTGGAAATTAAAAGGAAGATTAGTGTATACATTTCAGATACGATTGAACATTAAAAATAACATCTATTTTAATAACAAGAAGCCACGTCCTAACGCTCCGCCCAAAAACCAAGCCTTTTGACTTATCTAAAGTTCGTAAGGGCTTCGCACTCCGAAACACCTACTTCGATGGATTTTTACCTTTATATTATCTCCATACAAGTAGATACAACAAAAACATTTCTACAAACTGCAAGTTTAATATTAATGTGCATAAAAATAAATAATAATAAATAATAATAATAATAATTAATAATAATTATCTTACCTCGTTATAAACATAACTTTCACAAGAGTAGCACCAGACTGAGAGATCCAAGTGACTTAAAACGATATTGTGATTTTCGGTAATTCCATGTTCAATCATATGTTCTCTAACGTAACGACCGCAAAGTATCTGAAGCAAAAAAAAATTTTTTTATTTTATGTAACGTGAAAACATTTATTCTATTAATCCAAAATTTTCAGAAAAAAAAAGCATTATTAATAATGCATTCTCTAATTCATTTAATTGTTTTTTCAGTTTTTAAAAAAAAGTATTGACAGCACTGAAATATACAAATATACAATAAATTAAAGGTATTGCTAGGATACCTAAGTTTATTTAAAAGAAAAAAAAATAAATAAAACGCATGTGCGCGAGCACGCACACAGTTGCTTTTCTTAGAATTTTTAATTTCATGTGGGCCTACACATTGAAATTATTTTTAAAAAATAAACATTTCAATAAGAACCACTATAAAATAAGCATTAATGTGTTTTTATGCAAAAATCATAATTTTTTTTATCACCTTATAACAAGTAAGGCACTGCCAATTTTCTTTTGGGTCATTACATAATTCACATCTGCTATCAACAACTTTCAATCCACTTTCTGGGATTGGACGAACATCACTCAAATGTGGGCACCATGATAAAGGTACAACGGCGTGCATTTCACTCTAAATAAATAAATAAAATAATTTTAAAACGGAAGAGCCTGGGTCCTGTGAGCAGTCATCAGTCACAAATTATTATTGGTAATACTTTAGTATAGGGGGCCCGTTTTTTTTTTCCTTCTCAGCGTAAGTACGAAAAGGAAATGATATGTATTTTATTCGCTACTCATAGTCAAAATATTTATTTTATAATGTAATATATTAAAACGGAAGAGCATGGGTCCTGTGAGCAGTCATCAGTCACAAATTATTATTTTATTCGATACTCATAGTCAAAATATTTATTTTATAATGTATTATGACAACTCACAAAAATTTCAAACATTGAAGCCCAATTCTAAAAAAAACAATTACCTCTCCCTGCAACATCTGGGCGATAGTCATTTGCGATGTCGCATCCATCCCCACAGCTCCTTCGAGCAATTCTCGGCACGACATCGCTTCATCGTTATCAGTTTGGCCTCCAGTTGCCATTCCATCACAACCTGCTGTCATATTTGAAAAACTTGCTATCAGGGTGTCTTCACACTATATATATATATATATATATATATATATATATATATATATATATATATATATATATATATATATATATATATATATATATATATATATATATATATATATATATATATATATATATATATATATATATATATATAGAACACACTACTGTTCAGATGAACCTCAATTCCTTTTTTTCTTAATATTTTGTTTTTTTTTAAATTTTTTTATTTTTTCTGAATTATAAAATACAGCTTGTTGATTTTTTTTGGGAAAAATAATTTGCATATATAATCCTGTAGGCAACTGACTCAGTTGGAAATGAACAAGGGTTGGAATGATTTAAATTAATTGGCTTAAATCAAATGATTTTTAACAAAATTTTTCATTTTTTTTTTAAAAATTGAAAATGGCATTAAAGCGCCTGATTTTAGAATACAATTTTACAGTTGGTATTAAATGTTACAGAACACAAACCAAGATAAACCTAAAGTATTACCTTCAGCCTTCATATTATCTACAGCAGAAGTATTCTTATTTCCTGAGGCAGGAGATGTTGGTGGAGTGAAATATTCAGCATCAGACATTTCTTCTTTCTGCCGTGGTTTCACCAAAAGTGACGATTCCTCTTTCAATTTTGGTAACGCAACCTTTTAAGATCATATTACATTCTTATAATTATTATTATTATTATTATTATTATAGATATTAATTATAATTATTATTATTTTTATATTGCAAACTACAACCAAAAAAAAAATTTTTATTTTCATTGTGAAAAATAAAAATAAAAATAATTATTATCATCACTGGGACGCGAAAGATGAGACATTAAGCTCTCTCTCTCTTTCCACACTAAATAAATTTCAATTTTTTATTATCCATCTCATACAAGTATCCAAATCACCATCGTATACTTTCCTATTTTTCGATAAACACGTAGATTTCTGTTCCACACATTAATTTTGAGTTAGGCTTAATCTCTAATAATTCACCCAT
>SEYY01022881.1:65000-70000 GCA_009176605.1 Armadillidium nasatum | reverse complement strand
TTTTATCTTACAGGAATACAATTACACTGTATTTAAATGCAAGAATACGCTATCATAATCATGAACCTCGAGTACCTTATTGAAGTGGCATGTATGTGTCCTCAAAATCTTACTCAAAGGCTTATGAAGTTATGAAGGAAATTTAAACAAGGAGAGGGGTGAGGAGGAGGAGAGAAATAGGGAGAGTCTGTGTGAATGTTAGCAGAATTTCTCAGTATTTTAAGTATGCATTCCACCTGACTCTCAAGCAAATGTTTTTAGTTTCAACCACAAAATTTCTGTTCTATTTATTTTAGGTCATAAAAAGTATTATAGCATATTCTGTATATCGTATGAAGTTCAAATATTATCACTATTACCTTTAACCTAGTAACACGCTTCAAAATTCCAAATTCATCTAATTTTTTCATAATTTCTTTGGTTCGAGCTGGTCTTTCGGGGTAATTTCTGAAGCAGAGAATATATATATATATATATATATATATATATATATATATATATATATATATATATATATATATATATATATATATATATATATATATATATATATATATAACAATCAAATAAACTGTTACTAAAATCACAAATTCCTTACTTATCTACTACATTACAATGTTTTTCCATATCTGCGTCATACACTAGACAAACATCTTTGGGAGCAGTATTGAGTGACGTTTCTGAGTATAAATAAAAAATAAACTATATATATATATATATATATATATATATATATATAATATATATATATATATATATATATATATATATATATATATATATATATATATATATATATATATAATATATATATATATATATATTTATATATATATGCGCTGCCCGGGCGCAGGAGCGAAAGGGGGTTTCTTCTTAAAAGACGTTTTAAGCTTGAATACTTTATTCGATAAAACAACATGCACAGAATAATACTAATCACACAATCAACATATTATAAATTGGTTATAATGATCAATATAGATTTAGGAAGCGCAATGTTAGGTTGATCACAGATTAATTAAAAGTTGCCCTAATTAATTAGTTGCCCTAAAGGTTAAATTCCCCCGACTGGCGGCAGGAGCTCTGAAGAGCATCCTTTCGCCGCTAAGGTCAGACGTCAGAGTGCCTGAATGAAGTTTTCCGGCTCTCTCTCTGTCTGAATCGTAACCGTTGTTCCTAAGCCTATCGAGCTAACGAGGGAATCTCATATATATATATATATATATATATATATATATATATATATATATATATATATATATATATATATATATATATATATATATATATATATATATATATATATATATATATATATATATATATATATATATATATATATACTTCTCTTACCATGTTTAAGCCTCAACAATTCTTTAAGTAAAATTTCAATTTCCTCGAGAGTTCGTTCATAGACGTAGAGTTCAATGGGGAAAATAGTACCTGGGGGAGGCTCATCTTTACCCCCGAATTCAAAATGAGGAATGTGTTTCGGTAACAAAGAAAATTTTGTTTCATATTCTTCTTGCTCTTCGTCAAAAGCAGATTGAAATTTAAGGCACTTCCATTTAAATCGATGCATATAAATAATATTCAAGATAGTTTCAACCATACTATAAAGAATAAACAAACAATAATAATAATAATAATAATAATAACAATAATAATTATAACAATAATAATAATAATATTAATACCTTGAGCAAGGTTGACCTAAGGGGTCAACAAGCCTTGGGCAAGGTTTGCCCATTAGGGTTCTAAGTGCAAGTGCAGATGATTCTGCCAATGATTCCAAACAATATCCTCCCTATAAGAAAACAATAACAATCAAACAACATGAGGAAATACAAATACAATGATAAAATATTATAAACTGAAAATTCAAAAATAAAAAATATATATATATATATATATATATATATATATATATATATATATATATATATATATATATATATATATATATATATATATATATATATATATATATATATATATATATATATATATATATAACTTACTTCCAATAAAGAGACCACTTTTCCTCCTGCAAGAGTCATTAGCATGGAGGTTAAATGCGCATACATGGCAGGAGTTACTCTCATCTCCCCCTACAAAAATATAACAGTTAAATACTTTGCTTACATAAATATATTAAGTAAAATTTCAAAAATATATTTTTCATAAAATACTGTTATTTTCTAGTTAGTTAGATTTTAATCATATTAGTTTTGTAGATATATATATATATATATATATATATATATATATATATATATATATATATATATATATATATATATATATATATATATATATATATATATATATATATATATATATATATATATACCAGTATATATTAGTGCCAACAATCTTGAAGGTATTAAAAACTTATTCTCTTAAAACCAACATAGAAACAACGATCTCAAACATGATTTTAGATCAAGTCACTCATGAGTACTCAAATTATATAACTAAGATTTAATCAAGGCACTTATCTCTTCTAACAAAAACAGCCTTAATCAATATAGGCAAAACCTTCAACCCATTATCTAAGGCTTATTCAATGAGGTAAAATAGTAAATGCCCAAATCCCAACCAATGACAAAAAAAAATCTACAGCTTTCACTGCAGGAAATACAATAATTTTTCTGATTCCATCTCTCCACAGTTATTCAGACATTTTATATAAAATGTCAACTCCAATTCTGCTTCTTTCTATTCTCTTCCCATACTGTTTCTTCTGTATTTCAATTATGGTTTTTAAAACAAGCTTCTGAGCTTGCAACCAGACTAAACTGTTTCATATTCGTCTACCAAGTTCAACACTTCTTTATTGCTGGAGTCATAAGCTCATTTCAACCTATGCCATAAAAAAAGTGCGTGGGGTGTGGGGTGTGGCGGGAAACTCCATCAACCCTTTAACTACCATCCTCTAGCTCTAATTCTCGGTGTTATGTGCTTCCCGCATTTCAACAATTCGTTTCCGAAATTCTTGAAACACGAAATGCATCTGATACAGTCACTCACAAAGTTTTGATTTCCAAACAAACCTTTCGCCATTTATCCTTATCTTTTGTTTTTCGATTTTCCTTTTTAGTTTCCAAATACAGTTGTTAATTTCATTTTTAAATTTATTACGTTAATTACCTTTGAATATGTATTCAAACAAACTGACCCTTAACATGCAAATTGCAGAAAAAATTCGTAACATATATTTTACATGAAATTTATGCAAGTTAGTTAGTTATCCTTAATCCTTAACTTACTCGTTATATTTATTATATTTATTATATATATATATATATATATATATATATATATATATATATATATATATATATATATATATATATATATATATATATATATATATATATATATATATATATATATATATATATATATATATATATATATATATATATATATATATATATATATATGCAAAGTTGCTTAGTTACGCTAAATCTTAAATTACTTTAGCTAAATAAATTATATATATATATATATATATATATATATATATATATAATATATATATATATATATATATATATATATATATATATATATATATATATATATATATATATATATATATATATATATATTAAATAAAAAATGAGAATTTTTATAAATGCTGTATTTGAACATAGCCAAAGATTGGCATGCATTTAAAACAATAATAATGATGATGATGATGATGATGATGATGATGATGATGATGATAATAATAATAATAATAATAATAATATTAATATCTATAGTAAAACATAAAAAAAAGCCCAATAAATTAGAAGCATAAAAAAAATCTATATTTATTATCTCCACACAATAAAGCAGCCTCGGAGCAAAGAGAAAAAAAGCAAGAATTTTAACTCTTTGAATGTACCTTAATATCTCCGAGAGCGGAGTCGAAACCACAGCTTAAAATAACCAAATCTGGAGAGAACTACAGAAGGGAAGAAATAAAAATCAATTACTACGAGGAGCAAAAAAATAAAAATAAATCAAATAATCTAACCTCAGGACAACCCAAAGCAGCATCAAAACCACAAGATATCAGTACAAGTTCCGGACTAAACTGTAATATATATATATATATATATATATATATATATATATATATATATATATATATATATATATATATATATATATATATATATATATATATATATATATATATATATATATATATATATATATATATAATTTATTTTTTTTTTTGTTCTTACAGCCATCATCTTCCTAAAAATAAATATTGAAAGGTTTGAAAAGAATTAATTAATGAAAATAATTAAGTATGTCAAAAATATCTCCTCTATCTCCTTCTAGGAATAATAAAGATATATATATATATATATATATATATATATATATATATATATATATATATATATATATATATATATATATATATATATATATATATATATATATATATATATATATATATATATACTTATCGCCAATATACTCAATGTATTTATCTCATCCCTTGTAATTTGGTCACATTTTCCGTACTGATATTTTCTCTAATATTTCCTTCTACTCTTATATATAACTTCAATGTACACAAGATTAAGTTATGTGAATACTTAGACCTTTCAAAATATTATTAATCTCTTTTTTTTGAGGAAAAAAATCAATATAAAATAAAATTTTATCTTTAAGATAAATATTTTAATAAGGTTTTTACACTGAGCAAAACTCCAACACTAAAAGAATATTTTGTACATTACAGTTAACTGTAGAAATACTAAAAAAAAATATAATTATTTCATGTTCACAAATATTTTAAAATTTATGATTAAATATGACAGAAATATCTAAATTATAAGTATGTGAATTTACCTCATATGCCACTGGTAGAAGAACCTGATGGAAATAAGCCAAAAAATCTTCATTTCTCATCCCTATTTCATTTAGGGGGATATTGATATTATATCCTCTTCCTTTTCCCTCCCCACAGAAATCATAATTGCTCTCTC
>SEYY01022881.1:52500-60000 GCA_009176605.1 Armadillidium nasatum | reverse complement strand
TTCGAGTTTTGCGCTGTCAAGAATTGTTGGATTTGATTCAAAATGAGCCGGACTTTCTTAACTCTTTCGTAACTGGAGACGAATCATGGATGTTCGAGTACGACCCAGAATCCAAAAGGCAGAGCAGCGAGTGGCACACAAAATCATCCCCCCGCCCCAAGAAAGCGCGAATGAGCAAGTCTCGCATCAAAACGATGCTCATTGTTTTTGAAGTCCAAGGAATCGTCCATTTTGAGTTTGTACCACAGGGACAAACTGTAAACTCAGCCTTTTACCTGCAGGTGTTCAAGAGATTGAAACGCCGGGTCGCGTGCGTGAGGGCTGACATCAAAGACACGGTCAAGCTCCACCATGACAATGCCCCCAGCCACACGGCATTCATCATTACCAATTTCCTGGCCCGGATCAACACCCCGGTGGTCACCCAGCCCCCTTACAGTCCTGACTTGGCTCTGTGCGACTTTTTTTTATTTCAACGACTGAAGAGAGCTGAAAGGAAAGCATTGGGAGTATCTGGAAAACATCCGAAAACATGTCATAACGTTCCTAAGAGGCATTCCCATCGAGGAGTTTCAGGGTGCCTTACAGGCATGGCAGATATGTCTCCACAAGTGTACTGATGCTGGGGGAGAGTATTTCGAAGAATTTTAAGCATCTGTACTGGTAGGATCAAGAAATATATTATTCCCAGCAAATGCACATTACTTTCATAATGGACCCTGTATATATATATATATATATATATTATATATATATATATATATATATATATATATATATATATATATATATATATATATATATATATATATATATATATATATATATATATATTATTTATTTATATTTTTAATTTATATAATAAAATTTTAAAAGCTATTGTTTATATATTTATATATATTCAATTGTTAAAATTTAAATATATATTTAAATACCGAAATAATTTATATATATATATATATATATATATATATATATATATATATATATATATATATATATATATATATATATATATATATATATATATATATTAATTAGGAATAAAACAGAATTATTACAAACCTTTGCCATAGGATCAAATATGGGGATTATGTCATTTTCTTTTGGCAGTGATATTTGTCTTTTAAAATTTTTCCTGAGTTCATCAATTGCAATCCGAGGTGGAACTTTCTGAGCTGGAAGAGAGACTTTTCGAACTCTCGTTGATTCACTTGTCTTTGGATTTTCTTTTGGTTTAAGACTCATGTTTAAAGCATTATTTTCAATCTATATTATGTAATAATTTGTAAAAGAAAATAGAAACACAATAAACATCTAAAAAAATAAAAAAATAAAAATATTCCATCAAAATCATTTATAAAATCAGTATTTTATAGAACATATCATGGTTTTTTTTTCCCTACATTATTGATATCACAAATCAAAAATATACATAAAGGAATTAAAGGAAACCTTAATGAAGCTTGAAATAGCAATTTGACTCTATGACAGAAAAAATAAAAATAAAATCCAACTGCAAAAGAAATTCTTTTGACTGTCCAATTTTTTGCATTTAATTGAATGTCAAGCAGGTGACTATAGGAGCTTGAGCATGAAGTATAAATGTTTTTTGTGAATTTGAAGCTAATATTTTTATTTTAATATTTGCTAAAAGATTGAAAACAAAATATGAAGACTATATACGTTTATACTAGTGATGAGATGATTAAGAATTTTTTTACAATGATGATGACAATTGTAGTAAAGGTTATGATGATAATGAAACTGAAAAAGTATATTCAAAAAGTTTTCATTATTAAATATTTTTAACAATTTTATAATGAGGATGAATTAAATTCTCCTTTCTTTATTTTTTATTTGAATATTTAAACATGAAATTTTAATAAATAGTGTCCCACTCGCCTACAGCTCTCAGCTTTAGATATTCACTTACAGATATCAAAGTACTGGTTATAAGTAGATTTGCAGATAAAAGCTGATAAGCCATGCATTTGTATATTCTGTTATTTTTTATATCCAAAAATTATATATATATATATATATATATATATATATATATATATATATATATATATATATATATATATATATATATATATATATATATATATATATATATATATGGTATAGTTTAGTCTATGACTATTAGTTCATATTTTTCACTGAAAATACAAAGACAAAATATACATTGTAAATACTATATTTAAGAGCAGAAAAAAAAAAAGAAAGAAAGAAAAACCAAAAAATATTAAATAAAAAGAATATTTATGTTCTGAATACGAAAACAACTAGCTTTTGGCTGTCTGATATTCCATTTTGCAAGCTAGTATTTAGCAATATTTGGACATCCCTGTTTTCTATTTTTGAAAAAAAAATATATTTGAAAGAGAAAACTGAAATAGAGGGTGAACTAAAGTAATAATAATAATAATAATTCTCTCCAACTAAAATAATAATAATAATAATAATTCTCTCCAACCTCTTTCTGCCCATTGAATTGTTACGTCACTCTCTATATACTATCGCTATTACAACGGATACTGCTCTTCTGAATTCTCTCGTCACATACCTCCTCCATTGAGAAGAGCCTGGGTGACATGACTTTCTACACAGTCTCATCCTTTCTCTGTCAAACTTTCTGACTCCAGACTTAACCGCTATGCTCAATCTTACATATACTCTACTGGTAAAGTCTGGAACTCAAAATAGTTTGTTAGATCTTACAAACTGTTAAATCTAACAAGCTAGTTAGACTTACCCTAACCTTGACTTGAAGGGTAAATCTACGCCTATGGCCAGCTAATAGATCTAACCTGGCAAATGCTCTCTCTACTAAAAATAAAATAAAAAGTAAAAAAAAAAAGGTAATTGTGGCACTAACAGCAATGGATTTTTTCATACCAGACCAGGTTGTTGAAACTAACAATATACCTATCCATTGCGAGTTTGGCTGGATCTACACATAAGAATTTGAAACTAATAACATACCCTACTAATTTCTAGTATGACAAGGTTGAGGGCATCATTGGCGTTAAAATATTTTGTACAGTTTTTTTGTATATATATATATATATATATATATATATATATATATATATATATATATATATATATATATATATATATATATATATATATATATATATATATATAATAAATATTAGTCTTTTAATAGTTTAAGCCTTTCTGTTAACCGTTAGGTATAATAAACAAAAATTTTTTATTAGGTTTATTTGCTGGTGTTAGGCATAGTTTTACCCTTTAAGTCCAGGTTAGGTAAAGTCTAACTAGTTTGTTAGATCTAATAAACTAGTCTGTCAACCTAACCTGGCCTTAGAAGGTAAAAATATGCCTAACAGCCAGCAAATAGACAACCTAATAAAAAAACACTTCGTTAATACACCTAACAGCCAACAAAAAGTCTAAGTATCAAAAAACTAATATTCAATATCTAGGCTTAGGTGTAGATTATTTCTGACTTTAATATTTTTAAAAATTTTTTTTATATTTTTTATATTATATATATAATATTTATTTTATTTATTATCTTTCGAATATACATATCGATATTTTTTTTTTTTAATCGATACTTTTATTCCTATAATTCTTGTGTACGTTAAGCCTCTTTTACGGCAAATTCTTGTGTAGGTTAGGCCTCTTTTTACGGCAACTTCGGTAGTTCAGGTTATGATAAGTCGAATTGGTTCTGCTAGAAAAGTAAGTAATAATAATTGTCTATGTCTAGTGTAATAGGCCCATACACCTCTAATTCCCGGCAACATTCTTGTTTACGTTAGGCCTCTCCGATATTTTTGATTAAATATTTCGGACAATCGAAAGTCAGAAACCATCTACACCTTTACCCTATATATATATATATATATATATATATATATATATATATATATATATATATATATATATATATATATATATATATATATACTATATATATATATATATATATATATATATATATATATATATATATATATATATATATCACTTTTTTTATATTTTTTCCTCCAAAATAACAAATTTGTTTGCAAATTTCATACCTATGCTCATGTAGTAAACTCGTAGTGTCCCTATGCATAGTTAAATAGTTCCAGTCAAACTTGCAATGCAAAGGTATTAGTTTCAGCAATTTGGTTTCGTATGAAAAAATCAACTACTCTCAGTGCCACAATTACCTAAAATGCTACAAATAATGAACAGTTAAGGGCAAATATGGAAACCTGGTATTCAAGTATTTTGCAAAAAAGAAAGAGTCAAAGAACAATTGCTTCGCCATTCAGTGAAAATTTTTATTTTTTCCACTTTTAAATATATACAATGCATTTCAGTTTATTTTGATTTTATATTTTCAATATTGTAAAAAATACACTCATATTCATAGGCTAAACTATTACCAGGAAATAGCTCAAAATATTTAAATTTAATAATCAGGTCTCGAGGTAATTGGGTTCAAAATCCAGGGGCATCCTATGAAACCAAGTCTCACACTCACATTCTGTAACATTCCTCCATCTAATCTATATAAACGACATCTTATAAATATATGTTCTGCTTTTATCACACAATACAAAAACTGCATGCAGTTCTTCATAAAAATAAATAAATAAATAAATAAATAAATAATAATATATAAAAAATTCAATATAGCCTAACATCCCCACAAATAACCTATTTAATAGTGATAAGGGTCACAACAGAGGGTTTCGGGCCAACCAACATTATTTTAAAAATTGGGGGAATTACAATTGTAAAAAATCACAGCTAGGCAAGTAAAATTACATTATGATTTAAAGGAAAATTACCAAAAATATTCGATCTATTATACGGAATTTGTTTATTACAAATATATATATATATATATAATATATATATATATATATATATATATATATATATATATATATATATATATATATATATATATATATATATATATATATATATATATATATATATATATATAAATTAAAAAAAGAAAGAATTGAATGAAAGAGTTTATTTAAATAAACTGTTAAATAATTAGAATAAGAACTCTTTTACGGATGATTTTCTATTAACATCAGTAAAATTACTTGAACGAGAAAAACAATTCGAGGTAGGCAAGCGACAGCAGATTACTCCCAAATTATTAATGCTCTAGTTGGTGAAAAGTAGGTAAACATTTTAAAAAATGCTAATTTTAAATTCGGCAGCAAGGTTTGCCAAACTATTGAGTGTCGCATCGATGAAATTTTTTTTTAAAAAAAACAATTTTATAAAACCTTATGAAAGAGAATTTAATATAATTTCTCCAATATAAAAGGAAACTTAATATAGGTAAAGTATATACACTAGATAAAATAGTGAAAGTATATAAATACTTTTTATAATAGTTGTCGTAGATTCAAAATTAGCTGCAGACAAACTTATATTCTCAGATTTTCTTCAATAAAACTTTTCTGTTATTCGGTATCCGATTACTTTTGTTAGTGAGAATATATAACAGATATATGCACGCAATCGTCTTTTGATTTCGAGTCCTACTCATTGCATATATCTTATATTTTGGCTAGCTTGTATGCTGCCCTATGGAAATACTGATGATTTTTTTTTATTTTTCTATGTTAACGTGTATTCGAAATGTTTCATTATTTTTTTTAACAATACCTTCTTAATGGGATTTTTTTTATTTATAGTTATCAATAAAAAGTGTTAATAAACACAACGATTAAATAATACAGTAAATATTTCTCGCATATTATCTAGAACGGAATCGTGTTGTATTAAAATTTAAACCCGTTATCTTTGAACAGTAAAAATATTATAGGTAGCTTTATTAATAATGACTAAAAATTGCATAATGAATGCAGGCATAAATCAAAACACCTGCATTTCTATGGAACTTATTAGAGGTATATTTTGAGTATCAGAGTCAATTGAAAGGAAATAGTAAAAAGAGGTGAAAATATATTTGAATTGTTATTCCGTCATAACCATTTTCTTGGAATATTTCATGCTTTGAGTGTTCTTAATTTGTGGTTTAATATAATCAAACTGAACTTTAATTTAACATTGCATAAAACTTTTCAAGGATCAATGAAACAAAATGATTTAGGGAGCTAGAGTATAAACACAGAATAGCAGTTGTACTGATACATTAGTTCATATAAATGAATAAAGTCTAAACAATAGTATTTAAGATGCATTATAACTTTTTTCGTATTTTAATATTTCCTGAAAACAATAGGTTTAATTAAAATAGACTTCGACTTTACAAGCAAACTGTGAAATATAAAAACAATAACTTTTATTTGTTTCTACATTCGATTAAAGGAATTATAGAGAAATAACTCAATTAAATCAAAATTTAATAGTAAGAGTGTAATATTATAAAATGCGATCGCTATTTTAAAACAAAACTTTACTTGTTTGTTGATAATTACTTATTACTACTTCCTTTTGAGAGTATGTGTTACATATCAACATCACGACTTTCATACATATAACTTCTACAACGTGCAATCAATTTTCCTTCTCATCTACTATAACTTATAAATTTTGGTTTTAATCTTGTTGTTCTAGGGCTATTCTTAATTCGCATTGATGCTGCTTTTAAGATTGCTAAGGTTTTCAAATTATATAGAGATAAAAGATACCTCAAAATAGATCAAGCAACTGTGGAGGAGTAAAAAATTTCCAGAAGCACCTCAGAACACCTAACCACTTGGAAGCTCGTTCAGTAAGAATAACTATATAATCTTTCCAATCACTAGTTTAAATTAAGCAAAAGTTTTTTTCTGTGGAGGGAGAGAGGGATTGAACTTCCAGAGTGATGATTTTTTTCTGATACTTACCTGGTTTTTATTGCTTTCATCTAAGAATTTTGACTTCCTTCGAATTTTAGGGGGACTGTAAATCAACAGCTTTCACTCCTGTGTATACCATTGGTGTCCAAGAAAGAACAGTCGTAAAAATATTAGTAATATTAAATATTTTTCTTGCAAAGTATCTGCTAGACAGGCCGAACTTGACTCAATGTGTCAAACTTTAAATTTTTCCTCGTAATTCTCATTTAAATGATTGTCATACAAATCAATTGATTTAAGATAACATATGAACTTGCTGGAAGAAAGAATAATATATTTAAAAACCTCTAACAGAAACATATACCAACGTAACTTAAAAATTAATAAAGAAAACGGTATGTGGATGAAGTGGTTTTACAATGCACTAAAGATATGAAAATTAGGATGAGAATGGTAAGTTCAAATCCATATTCTTTTTATAGAAGGATAAAAAGCTAAAAAGATATCGGCTAGACATGTGAATAATTATGTATTGTTTGAAACAAATATAAATATAAATTAATGAGTGAACTGAAATAAGAACTTGAGTTGGGGGGAAACTGAATAAAGACATTTTAAATATATGAGTGTTAGTTTAAAACGGGAAAGAATAATTTTGATCATTACACGGGAAGTTTATTTACAGAAGAAAGAT
>SEYY01022881.1:45000-47500 GCA_009176605.1 Armadillidium nasatum | reverse complement strand
CCCCAAAGTCCTAACTTTACGTATATGGACCCCCTTATACTCAAATAATATGGACCCCCGTAATAAAAATTTTTCCTTGAGGACTCTCTCAAAGCTTTTGTGGTCCCCTTGGAACCCCGGTTGGGAAGCACGTTGGTCTGGACTAAAGAACAAAGACTGAAACTCAAACTCTGATCCATTGATCAAACTATAAAAACTACAAGTTTATCAGTTTAATAATTTTATTTTTAAATTGAATTTTGACAGGAAAATTTGCCAATGAATGACTTTTAGCTTTAGATATAATAATAACAATAATAATAATAATAATAATAATAATAATAATAATAATAATAATAATAATAATAATAATAATAATAATAATAATAATATTATTATTTTTGTTGTTGTTGATATTATTATTATTATAGTTTTTGTTATTATTACTGTTTTTGTTATATCATGTTTATTGTAATTTTATTTTGTTTTTCCTGTTTTTGTCTTTGTTTTTGGTTATTGTTATAGTTGTTGATTTTGTTCCCGTTTAATTGTTTTAATTAAACAATTAATATTACCTAAATTTCAGATTCCATTGGAGGAACTTTAACATTTCTTTGAAGGGTCCATCAACAATAATTGTGCCATTCGGTAGTCTTTTCTTCAGAATGTATCTTTTATTCTATAAAAAGCAATATATATATATATATATATATATATATATATATATATATATATATATATATATATATATATATATATATATATATATATATATATATATATATATATATATATATATATATATATATATATATATATATATATATATATATATATATATATATATATATATATATATATATATATATATATATATATATATATATATATATATATATATATATATATATATATATATATATATATATATATATATATGTTGAGGACTTGAGTCAATTTTTCCATGAATTAATTTTGTTATATTTTGTGTTGGTGATGCAAAAAGTTTAAGGACGTTATCTTGTTTTTCTTTAAATCAAAACAAGACATATTAGGAGAAATCTTAGTTGTTTGCTATTTTCTTTATCAACTATATTATGATTTTTCTTCTTTGCAACTTGGTAGAGTTCTATTTCAGTAGGTTTTGAAGCAGGGTTTGTTCCATATTGAAAAGCAAGGCATGCTGTACGTGCAGCGCATGCAATGTCTTGAAATTGTGGACTACATTTTCTTAATTTTCATTCGATTTGAAACGAAAAAAAGTGGAAAAGGCAGCATCTGACGATCTCTAAATCTCTAAATGCATTCGATTTCAGTTCGTTTTCTATGTTTCTGTTGCTTTCTTTATTTATTGGCATTTGAAAATTTGTAACACATTTTTAAATAACTACCAATAACTATTTATAGAAATGACTTTAAACCTGAATTATACATTGATGTCTATTATCTAAGATCTTTTATAAGGATTTTTTGATACGATCCACCAATATTTTTGACAATCTCTAAATCCCTATGGTAGTAAAAAATAGATTTCATATTTGTTTTTCTGCTACAACCCATTTTCAGTTGTTCCAATCGATATGAAATTTTCAGGGCATATATTGTTGTTGGAGAAACATCTTTTTTTTAATTAGATATTTTTTAATTTATTATTATTATTTTTTTTGTTTTTTTTTTTGCATTACCAACCATTCTGTGTTTGGGCACGGAATAATTTTTTTTCCACATTTTTAATCAAAATCATAATTCAGCATTCTAAATTTTCTTTTGAATTTGATAAAGAGAAATAAAATATATAATTTAGAAACAAATGTGTGTTCACATTTCAAAATACCCCACATGTGTAAGTTCTTAAGCGTTTTTGTATAAATATTGGTGCCGGTATACGCGTGGGTATGTATGTACATGTATATTATTTACGCATGAATCTCACTTCCGTAGTGACGTATTTTATAAAGACTTCTGATAAATTCCTTCTTTCTCTCCAAACATTAAAAGACCTAACAGACGATATAAATTTATCACGTGACAACCGATGGTTTTCTATTATTGGAACATAAAAAATTTCCCTCATCATTGACAGTCCGGTCTAAATTCCAGATCTCAACCAAAGTTCTGTGAAGTTCCCCATTCGGAATTGTTTTGTAGGAATCATAAACCTCGATGAAACTTCGGTTTCTGAAGGAGATAAAGGATGCCTGTATACAAAAAAAAAAAAAAAAAATTAAGGGAGTATAAAATATATTCAAAAACGTTTAGAAATTTGAAAAAATATTTTTTTTTTATACTTTTTTTTATTTTTTTGCTATGAATATTGAATACTAAATTTTAATTACTTTAATTAAATATACGCATTTATTATTAACTAATTACATTCCAGTATTAAATAAATCCCACTAAAAAATAGTTATATTTAACGTAATAAATAATTAATAAAAAAAAATCAAAGATAAGATTAATATAATATTTAAAAAAATAATAACAATAATTTTTATTCTCATATTTCCAAGAAAATAGTATT
>SEYY01022881.1:27500-37500 GCA_009176605.1 Armadillidium nasatum | reverse complement strand
TTTTTTTTTTTTTTTTTTTTCAAAAAAAAAAAAAATAAAAAAAATAAAAAAAAAAAAAAATAATTTATGCTATCTAATTTAAACAAAAGTTGGATCTATTATCCGTCCAGATTTACCCTCTAAAAAAATCGGGACAAGGCTTAAAAAATCGAAACAGATAGTCACCTTATGCTAGGCAAAGTCTATGTGCTAGACTAACACCTCCATGTTTGTTTTCATCACGTGATCATTCATGATTGCGGCAGTGAAAATTGAAGAGAAATTTTTATCTTCAAAATTCGTTGCAGGTAACATAAAATATATCACAGTAGAACTCGTGGACACGAATCATGAAACACTTCGCTTTAACAACCTTCAAAATCTTTAAAGAATCTTCATTTAAAAAAAAAAAAATATTGTTTCTGTTTTTAAAGTTGGAAATAAAATAAAAAAGAAACATTTCAAGAATATTTATTAATCCATTTTCATATAAATTTTTTATTACTTTATTTTTCATTCATTAAAACCCATCTTTTGACCGTATGTAATATTGTTTTATATAATTTTCAGTTCTTGACCAAAATTTATCTTGTTAAAAGTAAAGATTGAATAATCTGCTGACATTTTTAAGACATTCTATGGCCAGATTTTACGATATTTTACAAAGACCTTCATAAAATTGGATTTAAAAGGGATATATATATATATATATATATATATATATATATATATATATAATATATATATATATATATATATTATATATATATATATATATATATATATAATATATATATATATTATATATATATTATAATATGCAAGATCGGCAAAAGCTACATGTAGGGACTTTAATGTACTTTTGGACTAAAATGTCCCTACTTTTCATTTAGCGTAGTAATTGTCGTATCAAAACGTAGTTAATTTTCTTTTCATATAGTAACTTATCGTCACACTCTTGACCAGTGTTTCCCAACAGGGGTCAGTATGCACCATCAGGGGACCACAGAAGCTTTGAGGGGGTTCTCAAGGAAATTTTTTTTATTTAATTGTGGAATATTACATATGAGTATATGGAGTCCACGTAAATAAAGTAAGGACTCCGGGGTTCCACAAGCAAAAATTGTTCGGAACCCCTGCCCTAGTCGGATAGAATTTTTCGTATCGTAATTGTGATTTTCAGATTCGGATTCGTAATTTTTAGCATTCTTAACAGTAGAAATTACGAATTTTTAAAAAAAAATAATAATAATGTCACTGTCTCCACATCTTTAAGTTCATTATATAATAACAGAACTTTAAAATTTCAATAGAAATATTTTTTAATTTAATTATTTATTTATTTATTTATTTTATAAAAATTATAATTTAAATAAATTAAAATTAATATAAATTTAAGCATTTTATCGAGGTGGAGAGATGATGTCCAACGATATTTTTTTCCCTAAATTATTGAAACCTGAAACAGTGTATTACTTTTGAATTCTGGCTTTAGATATTTACTATAAAAGGCGGATGAGTTATATGAAATTTATTAATTATAAAATTTCAAAATTATTATATTTTTTTTTTTAATTTAATTTATTTATCTATTTTTTATTTTTTGAAAGCTGTACGAGTAAGACCATGATGCAACAATCCTTATTAATCACAAATTTCATTTAATTAAAAAAAATAAAATAAAATTAATAATATATATAAACATAAATTTATTTAAAAGAGAATAAAAGCTTCAGGATATATATATATATATATATATTATATATATATATATATATATATATATATATATATATATATATATATATATATATATATATATATATATATATATATATATATATATATATATATATATATATATATATATATAATATATATAATATATATATATATATATATATATATATATATATATAATTAAAGTGATGAGGGATAAGTCCTCATCGCCTACTGAAAATTAATCTCTTTTTGAATTTCTTTTCAAAGAAAAGAATTAACATTGAAAAGAAAATTCCAGATGCAAGAATAATAAAGAGGAAAAAAACATTTTGAAGATAAACAGCCATCCAGGGTGACTCTTCCCCCTTCTCCTTCTGCTTCTCATCTGACGAAGATATTATTTTTAATAGGCTTCTGTGTCTTTTCACGATAAGCTGATAATTTCCACTTTCTATGTATGTCTGAATACTATAAAAAAAAGTAGAAAATAATAACAATAATAATAATAATAATAATAATAATAATAATAATAATAATAATAATAATAATAATAATAATAATAATAATAATGTCTTTCATATCAAAAATCAGATTTCATATAAAAAAAATATCAAAATAATTTTTAACTGATTCAAAGAAACATTAATCGGCTTTAAACTCTCTCTCTCTCTCTCTCTCTCTCTCTCTCTCTCTCTCTCTCTATATATATATATATATATATATATATATATATATATATATATATATATATATATATATATATATATATATATATATATATGACATGTTACTTTAAATTAAAAATAATTTTAAAAAATCTTACTAATAATTAAAAATATGTTTATATGGATATCCTTTAGGAATTGCCCAAGAATACGAAACTCCCATTTGTAATCTAAACCTCAGAAGTCCTTCTGTATGGAGGATATCGTCAACGGACTTCGTAAAAAGGCCAACAACTTTTTCTCTTGCTACAATTTCGTAAGCTTCTTCGTGAGTCGGTGGAAATTCTGATTCGTTAGCATACATCATTTCATTCCATATATTTTGAAATGTCGATGAGTTTGAAATACTATATATATATATATATATATATATATATATATATATATATATATATATATATATATATATATATATATATATATATATATATATATATATATATATATATATATATATATATATATATATATATATATATATATATATATATATATATATATATATATATATATATATATATATATATATATATATATATATATATATATATATATATATATTATATATTCCTCCCATTCTTTCTTCTTCATATCCCTCCAATATTTATGACTAATATTGCAATTTCCTCTAAAGATGTGTTTTCTGGTCTCTCTGAGCTGAACACTAACAATACTTACGGTTCTGAAGATACCCCTCCTGTGATTCTTAAAATTCATGCTTTTGAGCTTGTACTCTGTCTAGGTAAACTTATTGGCGTCTATGCATATTAGTTTTAACCTTTCCTTCTTAAATATACTTGCTGGAAACGTGCTTGCACTCAGCCAGTGAAGAAGAAGGGGAAAGAGTCTCTACCCTCTACCTTTCATCCTATTGCTTTAACCACAGCACTAATAAAGCATTCGAATCTATTGTTAACAGAAAGATCTGAAAACCTTTGAAATCTTCTAATCTTATCTCCGAAAGCCAATATGGCTTAAGAAAGGAGAGCTTTACGAGTGATCTGCTTTTCCATCTCTCTTCGTATATCTGTGAATATTTTGTTCTAGTATTGGTCATAGAGTCTGGCAGAAAGATTTGACTTATAACTTTCCCTCTTTCAGTATCTATTTTTCTCTCAGTGGCTTTTTTTATGAAATCACTTCCGGTTGTTCTATATAGCTATTGCTGAGGACAGCCACTGTTCATTCTTTATAACTATCAATAGTAATGTTCCTCAAGGTTCTGTTTTATTACCAATGTCTTTCTCTACTTTTCATTAATGATCTTCTATATGTTATTTCAATAACTATTCATCCCCATTAATTCACTCAACGGCGACAATATTAGAAGGGTGTGAGTTATTTTCTCATGATCTTTCTTTGAAGGATCACATTATATATTTTACTAAACAAACTTCTAAAGGTTGAATGTTCTGAGACTCCTTCAAAATTTCTTTACATCACCAAGCTGCTTACTCTGTATAAGTAAGTAGCTTGCTCTTGAATAGAGTATGCATCACGCATCTGGAGTGATTCCACTCACACAGCTTTCCTTGAAAAGGTAGGATCCAGAACTTTTCGTCCCCATCATTCCTTTGCTCACATTAACTCTCTACAGTCTTTTTCTTTCCGTCAAATTGTTGCGCTGCTCTTTATACTAACGTTATTACAACGTACACTGCTCTTCTAAACATCCCAGTTTCCTACTTCTTCCTTCAAGATGTACTCGTGCACAAGTTTTTTAATATAGTCTCATCCTTTCTCTGTTTAACTATCTGGCTCCAAACTCTATAGCTTTGTTCAGTCTTACGTGTACTCCATAGGTAAAGTTTATAAAAAAACTCTCTTTGTCTGTTTTCTTAGTTTCCTTTGACTTGAACACTTTCAAACGACTCATATCTGAGCATGTCGGTCTATAATTTGACAATGATTCTGATCAAGTTTTTTCCCAAACCTTGATCTAATTCGTTAGACTTCAGTCCTTTACTCACCAAAAGATATATATATATTTTTTTTTTTTTTTTTTTTTTTTTTTTTTTTTTATTTCTCCTATATATATATATATATATATATATATATATATATATATATATATATATATATATATATATATATATATATAATAACAAGATGCAAAGAATGAATGTAACATTAAGAGTTTCAGAGAATATATTAATAAAATTAATTTACATCATTTTAACAGTATTTATCATTGTAAAAGTCATTATTAACCACATTAATTTATATCATTATGACAGAATTTATAGTCATAAAATCTACGTTTCGGTTTACTTAACTTGAACCATTATCAAGACATGCTGGAAAAATGGATAATGGTTTAAGTTAAGTAAGCCGAAACGTAAACTTTTATAATTATAAATTCTGTTATAATTATATAAATTAATGAAATTAATAATGACTTTTATAATGATAATTACCGTTATAATGATATAAATTAATGTTATTAATAAATTCTTTGGAACTCTTGATGTTACATTCATTATTCGTAATCTTGTTTTTAATTTATAATGATATATATATATATATATATATTATATATATATATATATATATATATATATATAATATATATTATATATATATATATATATATATATATATATTCATTCCAAAAAGGATTGAAATTCAATTGATTTAATGACCTTGACCTTGACCATTTTACTAAAACTGAACAAAGAATTTCTGAATATTTCACGTTGCATAAAACTCCCACGTTTCAATTCATGATGGCTTAAATTAGTAATTTTAAGTTCCTAAACTCTACTGCCTTGAGCAACTGCCTACTTGAATGCAAGCGACGATGAGAATACCTAAACTCTCAATGTCACTGAGGAATATATTTTTAAAGTCACATACCTTAAACAAGTCAACAAGTGAAGTATCCCTCACTAGCAACAGTTTGTAAGATCCCCTTTGGGAAAAGAGTTCATCAAGATTGGTGAATGGAGGTTTTTCCTCTTCGATAGCGAGGAAAACGAAGAGAAGACTTGAATAAAGGGCAAGCAAAATAAAACATGATATTCTCACTGTTATTGTAAATATCTTTCCAGAGACGCTGCGTAAATTGAACTCAGTTCCTACATATATATATATATATATATATATATATATACTATATATATATATATATATATATATATATATATATATATATATATATATATATATATATATATATATATAATATATATATATATATATATATATATATATATATATATATATATTATATATATATATATATATATATATATATATATACTATATATATATATATATATATATATATATATATATATATATATATATATATAATATATATATATATATATATATATGTTGCGGATATCTGTATCCACATCCGAAGATTTAAATTTTTCTATTACATCTTCAAACCAATGCTATATTACACAATTCAATTTTTTTTTTTTTTTTTTTTTTAAATATTGAAAAAAGTTTACTATTTCAGAAGTTGATAACGTGCTATTAGGATTATTATCATGATAAAAATGAAGCAAATTATTAGGTATGTTAATTAACTAATTGATGAATTATTACTACTTATTTCAACCACTCAACGGCTTCCTAACATGAACTAAGAAACTTACTTGCAAAACTTTAACAATTAAAACTAATATATATATATTAAGGATGTGAAGGAGATTTTGTTTCTTGTTTCTAAAGTACTGTTCCAAAAATAAATCAAAGCATTCTAACAATCAAAGTTGAATCAAGTCTCAATTAAATTCATTTGTTTTTTTGTTTTTGTTTGTTTTTTTTTGTTTTTTTTTGTTTCTTTTGTTTTCGTTTTTTTTGTTGTAAATTTTTACGAATACATTGAATTAATTACAAAGAATAAAATTTGAATTTAATTTTCTTCACAAGAAACCACTCTTCCTTTTTTTTTTTTTTTTTTTTTTTTCTTAGCCAATTTTTTTTTTTTTTTTTTTTTTTTTTTATCTTATTTTATTTATTTTAAGCCCAATTTACCTATGCAACAAAAGAAAGCAGATATGAATAAGAATACGTCGCTGCTTGAAAACGAAACTTCTCTAGGATGAAATCTTATGATAAGTTTAAGGCAGAGAATGCAGACGACGTATGAAATAGCAATAAAAATCCACACACCGGAGGAAAATTCATGAACGTAATGGGACCACGATGTCTCCTGAACTCGTTTTGGTGTTTTATAAACCAGCAATCGACTGAAAGATTAAATAATTACAATTAATAATTAATTAATAATTGCATTCTCTAAATACTTAATTTATGATAGTTATTACATTTATATAGCTTCTACTTAAGGCTTAAATTATTGTGCTACTATGAAGTTAAGATTAAACATATAAAAAAAATTTTTTTTCTTCAAAATTAAAAGAGAAAAGACTCAAAAATTGGATTCCTTACACCTCACGACCAATTTGGGTAAGATAATCAACTACACGAAATCTGTTATGTGTGATATCAAGGTCTATTACAAGAATATCGGCCTTTTTTTTAAGAATATCGCTGATGTATCCACTCCAGGCGTTTGTTGATTTATTGTAAGTACCGTATCCTCTTTGATCTGATTCAGCAATCCTATATCTATAAAGAGGCAATGGGAATAAGGTGGTTAATGTCACAAAAATAATTGTTCATATCTGTGCACAATTCTCTGTATATCATAACAAAGGCTCATCCGGAAATCATTTTGATTTTAATTATGAAAAATTATTTATTAAAATAGATGGAAATAAATGGTAAATAATTTCCTTGCAAAAAAAATTTGTTTACATAAAATTTTTTAAATCTTATTAATTATTATTATTTTTTTTTAAAAAAATAATTTAGTTTCGTTTTTTATCGTAATTTATTTATTTTTTAAAAATATTTCAGTCATATATGAGATTTCTGGAATTATTTTCGATTATAAATGTTCTGTAGGTTTAATAGTGGTAAAAACCACTGATCTTAAGCAGGCAACCCTTGCTTTGGGAAATATTTCCTCACGGTTCGACACCCGACTTAAAATTTGGGGATGTTCACTTGCTAGGAAACCCAGTGCTGGGATGATCTGCTTTTAAACCCTTTAATGAGATACTCTGCTCAAAGAGAGAGAGACAAATTGTAAAAAGACTCACCTAAATCCTAAAATTTTTTGAAGATATTTGAGCATTTCTATCATTGGACCTTCGGCTTCATTTGTTCCATTTGCAAGTTTCCGAAGAATTACAAAATTTTTACTCTGATATATATATATATATATATATATATATATATATATATATATATATATATATATATATATATATATATATATATATATATATATATATATATATATATATATATATATATATATATATATATATATATATATATATATATATATATATATATATATATATATATATATATATATATATATATATATATATATATATATAATATATATATATATATATATATATATATATATATATATATATATATATATATATATATATATATATATATATATATATATATATATATATATAGTTGAAATAGGTCTTTTCCTAGGGAACCTTAATTATAAATAATAAATAATGTTGCTAGCAATGCAGGAAAATATATCATTTTATTAAGCTTTAAAAATAGATGCTAAAGGCAAAATGAAATAAATAAATAACAGTTCATAAGATAGACGTTTCGGGTTATCTAAACCCATTATCAATATCATCTGTAAATGAAATAAAATAAGTAACAATCATTATAAATGTAAGAGATAATTATAAACACAATTTAACAAATTAATAACACCAAGAATATTATCAATAATTGAACTAAAAAAAAAAAAAAAAAAAAAAAATAAAATACTATAAATTAAGCACACTAAACTATTGTGAACAAGGTGAGTACAAATTAAAAATAAGCAAATTGAGATTTTGTCAAACAGGTTGTAGTCTGTAGTTACTTGGTTGTAGAATTTCAAAAATACAACCAAGTAACTACAGACTACAACCTGTTTGACAAAATCTCAATTTGCTTATTTGTTAATTTGTACTCACCTTGTTCACAATAGTTTAGTGTGCTTAATTTATAGTTAATATTTATTTTTTTTTTATTTTTATTTTTAGTTCAATTATTGATAATATTCTTGGTGTTATTAATTTGTTAAATTGTGTTTATAATTATCTCTTACATTTATACTGATTGTTGCTTATTTTATTTCATTTACAGATGATATTGATAAAGGGTTTAGATAACCCGAAACGTCTATCTTATGAACTGTTATTTATTTATTTCATATTGCCTTTAGCATCTATTATTAAAGCTTAATAAAATGATATCTTTTCCTGCATTGCTAGCAACATTATTTATTATATATATATATATATATATATATATATATATATATATATATATATATATATATATATATATATATATATATATATATATATATATATATATATATATATATATATATATATGAAACTTACAGTGTTGCCTATAACACATTTTGTGACAACTTCTGACAAATTTCTTCTCTCTCTCCAAACGTTAAAAGACTTGACTGCCAATAAAAACTTATCACGTGATGTCGAGTTTGTTAATTCAGAAACATCGTTTATTTCTTCTTTAATTAAATTAGCTTGTTGATTCCAAATCCCGATCAATGTTCCGTGGAGTTCTCCGTTGGGAATTGTTTTGTAGTAATCATAAACTTCGATGGAATTTTCATTCTCGTAGGACACGAATGTCGCCTTAATAACATTTTAAGTGGAAAGGTTCGGAAAAAAAATGATTTTGAATCAATTTCGATATGTTTTCTGTAATTTTCTCTTATTTTTAAAGGAAAATTTCCAATTAATGAATTATATGAATATAGCATTAAAAAACAAAAAAACAAACATGAAATAAAGAAAAAAAAATTCAAATTCGAGAATTATATGAATAAAAAAACCAAAAAACAAAGCAAACATGAAATTACGAAAGAAAAAAAAAACAAATACACAGACAAAACCAATATCTAAATGAGATATGAGTTAAGAATCACAATTAAAGTAGCCTAAATACCTTATATCAGGAAAGGTCAAAGAATCTACTGAGGTATTTAGATAAATATAAATATGTAACTTAGTATTATATTTCGAATAAAAAATATTCATTTAAAATCAATTTAAATATTTCATATTAATTTAAAATATGTTGAAAAAAATGAAAGATTGCAATGTATTTGAAAATAGCTTTATTTAATTAACATAAAATTTACTTACAAAATTATCAGCTCGGATTGACAGAGATTCCAATAAATTTTCATAAGAAAAACTTTCTTTAAGAATAATCCAGAAGAGTTGCTGATACATTGGTATTTGGAACAGCTGTAAATATATATATATATATATATATATATATATATATATATATATATATATATATATATATATATATATATATATATATATATATATATATATATATATATATATATTAAAATTAATTAAAGAGTACTAAGCCACACTAACTCTGATGATATTATTAATTTTTTAAACCACTAGGATAAAACAATAAATAGTAAAAGAGGTGGGGAGACGTTGATAATAAAA
>SEYY01022881.1:12500-20000 GCA_009176605.1 Armadillidium nasatum | reverse complement strand
CTAAAGCTGCCTCTAAGAAGCAGGGAATTCTATTCAGGTTGCCAGAATTTTTTCTTCTGAGAAGTTGCTCCAAATATATAGGGGTCTAATTCGTCCTTGTATGAAGTACTGTTCTCACATTTGGGGGAGCTCCGGATCTTCCTCTCTTCTGGATAGGGTTGAGTCTAAAGCTAAAAGATTAATAAACTGTTCCCTGGAGAGGGCAGAAGACCATAGATCAGTAAGATAGGAAAGTTTATCACCAGTCGACCTCGAGCGTCGAAAGCCATAATGGTGATCTGAGAGAAGAGAGTGAAACTCCAAATGATCCAGGAAATGAGAGTTGAGGAGAGTTTCAAAAATTTTAGGTAGAACACAAGTGAGAGCTATCGATAGTTAGAAGGGTCAGAGCAGCTACCTTTTTTTCGGGATCGACTGAACAAATGCGCGCTTCCAGCATTGAGGAAAAGTATTAATATTAAGGCATAGAGAGTAGAGCTGAACGAGGACAGGAGCTAACTCAGAAGCACACTCCCTCAGAACACGAAGGGGAATGACATCCGGGCCACTGACCTTCCTGACGCTCATAGATTTCAGGCATCCCATGCACCCGATCATGAGTAATTACAGGTAGAGACATGGGATACCTGAGACGAGAAGGAGTAGGAGGAGGGATGCCTGAATCGAGCAGGGTGGAATTAGATGAGAAAAGGAGGCCGAAGAATATTTTTTTATTTTCAGAGGGAGTATTAGCTACAAAACCATCAGAGCGAATAAGAGGAAGGAAAGGCAGATTTACAGAAGTTGTTAGAGAAATTTTTGACAAGAGGCCAAAAATTTTTATTAGTAGGAGAGCCATGGTGGTCAGCGCATTTCCTTTTTGTGAAAGTACGCTTAGTCCGTCGAAGAACATCCTCTGCAACGATTCCGAGCTGAATGAAAATTAGCAAGAGTGATAGGAGAAGGAGAGTTTTTCCACTCAAGATAAGCATTGTCTCTCTCCGAAAGGGCAAGAGAACAGTTGCCTATCGAACCATGGATTTTGAGGAGAAAAATATTTAGTTGAAGATGGAATGAATCTGCCCATCCCATCAAGGATCACGGCCCCTGCCTTTTCAGCAGAGACAGAAGCGTCCCCCGAAACAAAGCAAGATTCACTCCAATGGTAGTTAGCAAAGAATCGACGCATTGCCCCCAATTAGCCTGATTAAAGTGCCAGAAAGTACGTTTAGGGCATATATATATATATATATATATATATATATATATATATATATATATATATATATATATATATATATATATATATATATATATATATATATATATATATATATATATATATATATATATATATATATTTATTTTTTATTTTTTTTTTAGTGGCATTTAATGTAAAAAATTATAAAACAAATTTGTTTTCTGCGCTTCAATTTTCCCAATTTACTTGATTTCGTAATATTTCGTCTTAAAGCTTCAATATATTTTTTAAAAAAAAATAAAAAAAAAATAAAAATGCTCAGTTGAACTTTTTTTTAGTTTCGAAATAGCTATAAAATTTCTTAAAATTCCCTTGAACGCTGATGCGGCAACTTGGTAATGTCGTACCGTGGTAATGCTTTATTGAAAAAGGGGGGGGGGAAAGGCAGTTGAATAACAATACACTTTCGAAGGTAGATGATAAAATCATCATAGTTGTAAGCACGGTGTTGTAAGTTTCTTTGTATTGAAATATTAAGGTTTTGGTGTTTTTAATGTACAAACTCGTTTTCCACGCTTCAATTTATCCAATTTAACTTGCATTCTGATCATTTCGTATTTGTAGTTTTGGTACATTGGAAAAAAATAGGATCAGTTGAATCCAAGCATTACTCTACTTATTAATAAGTATTAATAACAAGATTGACCTCAAAAAAATTTGTGAGTTTTATTGCTATGGCGAGTTATATTGTATTTCTACTTGAAACTATAACGACAACATATCAAAATTTTTAAAATTTTGAACGATAATTACTAAATACACGAAAACTTTAAAAATTTACTATAAAAAAACATTATTTATTTTATAGGGAGATATTGTCTTATGCCAATTTCTTTCTCTATACTCAAAATATTCACCAATGAATATAAAATGGCATTTTATATTTGCTTTATCAGCTAAACAATTTCAAAATATTTCTCACCCTTTTATTGTGAGATTTTCATGTGTATATCAGATCTCTTGGGCTTGGCTTTAGACTTCATTAGAGGCTTAAAAAAAAAAATACAACAATTAGAAAAAGTATGAATGATTATTTCTTGGTGAAATAAATATAGATTGTTTTATAATTTTATAAAAATGTCAAATTTATGGCAGAGCTTAAGATATAGTCTTTGCTCCATAAATGTAATATAAGGTCTGAGCTATGAGAAACCCCCAAAAATTGGTCCCCAAAAAAACTTTTTTTTTTTTTTTTTTTTTTTTTTTTTTTTTTTTTCTCAATCAGATATATTTTAGGTTAGGTGTGTCATTGCTGATATAGTTCAATTTTGTGCTGAAGTAGTGACAAGGGACCAGATAGCTAAATCATTTGTGGTTAGGTTTATTTGATTTTTAATATAAAAAATTTGATTTAAAATTAGATTTATAAATCGAACTGTATTTTAGTAATTTTAAAATTTATGAACAAATATTACAGTATAAAATTGCCAAAAATAAAATAAAAATAATAAAAATGTATAAATTTTAGTATACAAAAAAGAAAGAAAAATTATTTTTTTTTTTTTTTTTTTGTACAAATGCTAATTAGTATATTTATGATCCATGATATGAGTACTGAAAAAAAAAGAAAAAGTATTGAAGTGGATTATTGATGAAATAATAGTTATGATAAAAAACAAATTCAAAGATATTGAGTGATTTTAGAATGTTGAACAGTTATCTTTATCATTCTCAAAAAGATTCTTTTCCAAATATACATCCTGAAAGTAAGTTTAGTACAGGGGTACAGAGCCAGAGCTATAAAGTTTTGGTGGGAGCCATGGGCATTAAGCTATTGATGATTGAGCTGGAGCTGCTAAATTTTTGTAGGTGGGGCCAGTGCAAATAAAAATGGGATAGATATTTACTCTGACCAGATCATTGTTAATTCAATACCACATTAATTACTATCTTCATTATAATATTTTCAGTTTATTTGAAATATTTTAATTGTGTGTTTATTAATTATATATTTTATTTTATTCTAATATTATATATATATATATATATATATATATATATATATATATATATATATATATAATATATATATATATATATATATATATATATATATATATATATATAATATATATATATAAATTTCAGCATAATGAATAATAATTTTCTTTTAAACCCTGTAACTCATGAAGAAGGTAAACTAGAGGAAGATTATAGAATAATAATATTCCATTAAATATTGTGAGTGAAAGTTGATAATTTATTTCTTAAAGCTAGAAAAGGAGGATGAAAACTCCCTTTTAGGTAAAAAAAATAGAGTTTTTATATGATTTTTTATATATATTATATATATATATATATATATATATATATATATATATATATATATATATATATATATATATATATATAATATATATAATATATATAATAAAGAGAGAAGAGATACATTATTATACATTTAGTATTTCAAAAATCAAGGTAATTAAAAAATTAAAATAAACTAAATATATATATATATATATATATATATATATATATATATATATATATATATATATATATATATATATATATATATATATATATATATATATATATATATATATATATATATATATATATATATATGTTGGAGCCACCTCAGATATGTGATGCATACTTCATATAGGGGGTGAACATCACCCCCCTATACAGAGCAAATAACTTTGATGGAGTGAAGAAATTCTTAAAGTCCCCTAAAACACCCAGCCTCTTTCCAAGAAAAATCATGAGAAATAGAAACACAGAGAATATTAAGGAGAGATGAAGGTTTGAGTTGAGTGTTCTCGAAGATGATATAATAGTTGTTTGGAAGATTGTGTTGAATAGAGAGATGGAGGAATTAGGTTTTGAGGGATTGAAAAGGACCATGTTGACTCACCCCAATTTGAAGTATGAGATAAATCAGAGGTCAGTTGCCCCAAGGCTATCCTTGTGTCTATAAATTGCTGTTGAGAAGGGCATCTTTAAAATTTGCCAGTGTTGGAGATTGAACAGATCCTTGAGGACACCACTATTAATGGATTCAAAGATTGAACAGTGGCTGTTGATATATATATATATATATACCTTTTTTTTTTTTTTTTTTTTTACCTTCTCACCCCCTGACCACCCCATGTTGAGGCGGCCACACTTCGCTAATGAAGCTTCCTGCCGCAGTCGGTCTCGTCCAGAGATCCTTCAAAGAAGTGATGCCGCAGAAGAGTTTGGGGCGAGAGTTGGAAGGACAGCGTAATAGAAAGTGTTTCACGGTCTCCGGGGCCATTCCGCATCTAGTACAGGTGGGAGATGCTGCCTGGTTTATTTTGAATTCGTGTTTGTAATGTTGTAGGTTTGGGTGGTGCCCGCATCTCAATCTTGCAAGTGAGGTTTGTAAGTGTCTTGGGAGGTTGTTGAAGTCGGGGTTTATTTCGGGGGGGGGTCTGTTAAGGATGTTGTTTGGAGGTCTGTTGATCATGTATGAATGTGTTAGTTGAGTGTGTATATGTTTGGTTGTTGTGGTTTGGGGGGAGGAGGGGGGATGTGATTTAGGATCTGTTTGTAAAAGGCGCCGGTGGACGATGGAGGCTGTGTTAGTCTTTGTGGGGTAGGTTGGAGGAGAGTATTGTGACATGGGTGTGTGGGTAGGCGTGTTTTTGCGTAAAATTGGGTGCCTATCATTTCGAGGTGATTCCTTATGGGTAGTATCTTTGGTTTCGTTGTGTAGGTGTTGTTGAGGGGTTGTGCGTGTGCAGCCGGTGATGGTGCGAAGGGCTTTATTTTGCGTTATTTGGAGTGTCGTTAAGTTTTTGGTTGGAGAGCAGAGGGTGCCAGACAGGGGGAGCGTAGTTAATGGTGGGGCGTATAAATTGTTTGTAGATTGCAATTGAGGTTTGTATGTTGTTGTTATGTCTGTGTTGGCAACTGTTTTGAGGATGTTGAGTTTTCTGTTTGCGGCTATATATATATATATATATATATATATATATATATATATATATATATATATATATATATATATATATATATATATATATATATATATATATTTTTTTTATTTTTTTTTTTTATATATTTATATATTATTTTTAGAACCACTAACTCTCGTGGTTCGAAACAATATTGCAACTATTAAAGTCTGCTATACTGCCGGGATTCGAACCCTGGTCTCTTGGATCGTAAGCAAGAGTGTTATTTATTATGTAAAAAATTTGTTAGCTGTGTAACTGCAAGAGGGTTTATTAAGAATACCAAAATGTTAAGAAAAAATGTGAAATTTTAAAAGCATCAGTGTCACACAGTCTGTTGAAACTATTATAATCAGTTAATGATTTGTTATAAGGATTTGCCAGTAAAAACAAAGAAAAATCTCCAAATTATTATGTATGTATTATGTATGTACTGGGTATATGTCATTATTTCCTGGCTATGCAGGAAAACAAAGTAGAGTATAAATATTTCTCATGCTAAACTAATTTATTCAGATGAGTATAGAAAACTTTCCAAATTTTTTTAAATAAATAAATCTGGTGGTCAAAAGTCAGATTTTGATCCTGTGACATCACATCGCATCACATCACATCACATCAACTCAACTCAACTAACTCACTCACTCTCTCTCATTCATACAAACAACACACACACACACACACACACACATATATATATATATATATATATATATATATATATATATATATATATATATATATATATATATATACATATATATATATATATATATATATATATATATATATATATATATTTATATATATATACACTAACCCTACCTTTGCTCTTTAAATTTAGAAATATTTACTTTTGATTGCTATAATATATTAGAAAGTGTTTACAGCATTCTGTATATAAAAATTTATTTATCATAATAATATAACATAATAACATAACTATATATATATATATATATATATATATATATATATATATATATATATATATATATATATATATATATATATATATATATATATATATATATTGTATAGAAATATCTGAAGTCAGCAAGATTTTACAGAAATTAAAAAATATACATAATGTAAGTATTTTAAAATGTAACTATACTAATTTTAGTATTAAATACTAGCTATAGAAATTGTTAATTATATATATATATATATATATATATATATATATATATATATATATATATATATATATATATATATATATATATATATATATATATATATATATATATATATGCAAGAACTTTGTCATCATATATCTTTATTATAGGCATTATAACCTTATCTAGAATTAATTGGAACATTTAATATGGGGAAAATTGACTATTTATTAAAGTTTTTCAACTTGGGTAGTTACAAAAATAACTAGAAAATTATTATATTCTGCACAGGTTATTGCTGAAATTTTGGTTAATGATGTTAGTCAAAGTAAACCTAAAATCTGGTGGTGATGATAGTATATTTCATTTCATTGTAATTTAGATACAACATATTGAGTCAGCATAAACTGAAAGTAAGTTACAGATGTTAGATTAAAGAAAATGGAGATTATGATAAATTCAGGACTTTACCTGAATGCAATTGAGTTATATATATATATATATATTATATATATATATATATATATATATATATATATATATATATATATATATATATATATATATATATATATATATATATATATATATATATATATATATAATATATTTAATAATAATAATACATTGACTGGAACAAGGAATTTTAAAATCAAAACTGAGATGTGGGAAAGTTTTTAGTCATTAAGTCAGTTTTGGAGAATTTTCATTCACAGTGTTTTAGATATTGTGTTATTAGCACTAAAAGTAGAAAACCAGATTGATGGAGTAGAGATAAGAGATATAATGGAAATCAATTAAAAGAAACTCTTTAAATGTTGATGGAAAATTACAGGAAGAAAGCCTTAGAAGCTTATAAGAGAGCAGAGAATGAAAACCATCAGGTAATGTGAAGCTTTTAAGAGAAGAGCAGAAAATTTAATTTAATATATAAAGGATCTATAAAATATTTTTATTTTCTACAAGTTTAAAAATAAAAATAGAATAATTGGTTCAGATTAAGATTGATTACAAATTTTCTAATTTGGATGTAGACTTGGCAAATCTTTCAAATACTGCTCCTTTTAGGGATTCAATGCCTATACTTAAGATTTGATATGATCCAGTGCATGGAATTTTGATACCTATAAATGAAATGTTGATTGACATTACAAGGCTCTAAATAGGATATTATGCTTCGCTTCTATCTTGAATTACTTCCTTTCAGTTT